>JAJOOH010000332.1:0-156373 GCA_029582605.1 Solanum gracilifrons | reverse complement strand
CCCCCTTTTATTATCTGTTTCTGGAAATAACTTGACTAATTGAATATAATTGTTAGTTAAAGTAAAGTCTAAACCATTTTCCTCGTGGGATCGATCCCAACCTACAAGTTGGGTTCTTTACTTGATAACGATCACTTATACTTCTGTAAGGATGTGTAATTTGAGCGTATCACCCATGTAACACCCCGAAATCTAGTAAGCTAAACTAGGGCTAAGTGTGTGGGGGTAACATCCCATCGAAGAGGGCAAAAGCCTATAATACTTAGGAAATTTTTCAAGGAAAACATTTCCTTCCCAAGTCAAGTTGGTGAGGGTCAGTGTGATCGCCAAAGCTACTTGGTGATCCGCCAAGTTCACCACAGTCGCCTAGTGGACTATCTAGGAAGCCCAAGATGTTGGAAAATTGGGAGAGCCAGGTCGGGGTTCGCCGTTCAGGTTGGCGCATCGTCAAGAGGGCTCCCTCATCAGCAAAGTGGTATTCTTCAGGAGGGGAACTACTAGAAATTTTGGCGAGCCAAGGGTTCACCTGGCGAGTCGCCAAGTGCCCTTGGCGAGCTTCAGTGTGAAAATATGCAGGCTTTTAAGTTTGGGTCTTTAATATCTCTTCATAGTTTTCTTAATACAATACTATGTTGTTTTGCTCTTAACCTAGAAAAGTATATGAGTATTCTATTCCCAAATTTCCCCAACCTAATTCATTCTCTCAAGAATCAAAAAGAAAACACAAGATCTTTCTCTCAAATATTTCTCTCTCTAGAACTTGAAGAAGAAGAAAGAGTTCAAGCTAGGGTCAAGTTCAAGGCTCCAATCCTTAAGCATTTGTGGGCTTTGTAATCATGGTATGATGGATTTTCATCCATGGATTCCTTCCATCCAAGGAGACCCCTAGAATTCCCCAATCGTGAAGTCTAAATCCCCAATTTTAGTTAGGCGTTCTTTCAATGTTGTGGGTTATGATGAATATTGACCCAATTGAGTGGGTAATTATTGTTGCTTACATCCCTACTTTATTCAAATAGGGTGAAAGCGTAGTGGTGGCTTAAAAAATAATCAATTAACTCAATTTTAAAAGAGTTTTAAGAATAAACGAATTTTAAATGAGTCGCCACCTAATTTTAGGGAACACTAGGAAAACCAATTAAAAAAAGTCTACGAAACCATTAGATTCTAGGTAAGGGGTTCAAGTTATCCCGAAAGGAAGATGTTAGGCATCCTTCGAAATCCACAATTGTGGATCCCGACTGAGTTCATTTTTTCAAATTGAGAAGGAGATAACACAATATATATACAAGTAAAACAAACATGCAATATATACGAAAAATAAAGTAAATCAACAATATGATAAACGGCCTAAATTTGCCTAACATTAACAATATACCCAATAATAAATAAAACATATAATTCGAACTCCATCTTAATAGCTTCAATGGGAAGCAACTCCGGGTACCTGCAAAGATACTTAGTAAAAGTTTTAGTGGTAAATAAATACAAATGAAAATAAATGAAATAAATAATAAGTTAAAATAAAAATCCATCTTATATACATGGGAGACCATGGAAATCGACGGGAATTTCTTCATCGGCCAATTTTAATAATATAAAAATATAAACTTGAATTAAATTTTTGTCGTTTATAATGGGGAGGCCTCCAAAACCGACGAAGAGATTTTCTCATTGGCCATTTTAAACTTATAACATTAACACTAATCGAAAGAAGTGTAAAGTAAAATATAACGTAACAACAATATCCAAAATAAAGCAAACAAATAAATAAATATAGCCATAATAACACGACTCACTATAAATCTTTAGAAGATGCATTAAGGTCAATTTTAATAATCGAGACCAACCACATATGACCAAATTGGAGCAGTAACATATACTCCCTCCGTTTAAAAAAGAATGACCTCCTTTCCTTTTTAGTTTGTTTCAAAAAGAGTGACCTCTTTCTTTTTTGGTAACATTTTAATTTCAACTTTCCACGTGGCATGTTTAAGGCCACATGATTAAAGGGCAATTTCGTACATTTGACATAACTTTAATTTAGGACCATAAGATTCAAAAGTCTTCTTTATTTTTTTAAACTCCGTGCCGAGTCAAACTAGGACATTCTTTGTGAAATAGAGGGAGTAATATAAAATACAATAAAATCCAAAATCATTAATAAATATAGAAGGGAAACAAAATAGTGACATACATAATTAATTAAACCAAATAGATGAGGCACCACATACATTCACAGAAGCATCTCTAAAAATAGTGAATACATTTATAGAAATCATTAATGTAAAATTCAAATAAAAGAACTGATCATTAATACCCTAATTAAAAGGAAATTTTAGCAAAACAAAGTGTAAAATATATAAATTAAGCCATAACTATACAACTATGTAAAAAAAGAAAACTCAGTCGAATAAACTTTCAAACACAATCAACACATTGAACAATAAAAATACTAAAATAATAGTAATAAAAATTGATGAATACAATAGTGATGAATAATCAAAATAAAAGAAATGAGTAAAGGAGACAAACAATGAGGTTTCGGTCGGAGCTTGAAGCTCATCTGGTTAACGGGTTGCACCGGCGGCATGCGAGCCTCCCCGGATTTCGAGAGCTTCTAGTCATTGTCCGCTGTTGTGTGAGGTTGCTGGAGTTTTGAGCTCGTTGGTAACAACGATGGATCTCGTCGGAGTTCATGGAGTTCGTGGTGGTGTCGTTGTTTGGTTTTGATTTCTGATTTTGTTGCACATTGGAGCTTCTGGTTGCGCTGTTTTTTATGACATTAACGACTAATTTTGAAGTCTAATAGTTGGTCAGTGAGAAGGAACATTGAGAGGGGTTTTTGTTGGTGGAGAAAGGGGATCGTTTGGGTTGTTTTTTGGTGGGTTTCCGGTGGTTTGGATGGGTTGGTTATGGGGTTTTGGGGTGATCATATTGGTGGTTTCTTTGGTGGTCTGCTGGTGCATCGAAGAAGACAGGAAAATGGGTGTTTGGTGGCGGTTGTCTTTGTGCCAAAAAATAGGTGAAGAAACTTATAGAGTTTTTTCTATATTGGAAAGTTTTCACCCCTTAGTCTAAAAATATTATTCACCACCCCCTTTATTTTTTAACCTAATCAAAACTTATATAAGAAATAATTTTACAATGGGCTCAAATTGTGGGCTTGAGATTATGACCCAAAATTATTGGTTAAATAAAATATCTTTGTATATAATTATTATCCTAATTTAATAGTATTTCTAGATTGTGCTAAAAACACCAAAATTGATATTAATACAAGTAATGAATAAAATGAATATTAAAAAAATGTAATGAACGTAACCCATGACGTGTAAAACAATGCAATTTAACAGAAATAATGATTTAATCAAAATGAACAAATATTTGAACGTATTCAACCGGCTGTGACAAAAAGTAATGTAATTAAAATTAACTGATAAAAAATCTAAAATTTTGATAAATAAGGATAAATATCGATAAACTTATTTAAAATTATAAAAAATATATTTTAAATTGTTGAATGAATAAAACTTAAAAGTTAAGAATCTTGAAAATGTTAGGCCAAAATTGGGTGTCAACAACTGTCCCTTTCGTTGGATATGATTGATGAAAGAAATCATGGACAACGAAAATTGACAAACTCGATTTTGGCTGAATACATAACCTTTATATACAATTGTGGTTGGAATGTGGTGGAAGGCGATCCTGGACTTGCCTCCAAAAGGTTCCACGCTATGTTGCGTCCTTGTTGACGTAGTCCGCACCTATGGCATAATTGAGAATGCATCCTTTTGGATGTTCTCGAAAAGACAGAGCTAAAACTCATTATTAGAGACAAAATTAAAGAAAAAGGTACCATCTCTTACGATACGACGAATGAAGATGATCCATTGGTAGGATATAAATGCATGTCCTTTGGTAGGACGAATAAAAATGATCCATCGGTAGGATATCAATGTATGTCCATCGGTAGGACGAATGGAGATGATCCATCGGTAGAATATGAAGATGATCCATCGGTAGAATATGAAGATGATCCATCGGTAGGATATGAATGTATGTCCATCGGTAGGATATGAAGATGGTCCATCGGTAGGATATAATGTATGTCCATCGGTAGGATGAATGAAAATGATCCATCAGTAGGATATAAAGATGATCCATCGGTAGGATCTGAATGTATGTCCTTCAACGCCAGCCTCCTCCGACTTCAACGTGAATAGACAAAGGTGCACATCTTTCACCTCCGAATAGATGTGACTTAAAATGCAAATATCTTTCAACGCAAGTCTCCTCCGACCTAAACGCGTGATAGATAGGGTGCACATCCTTCACCTCCGAATAGATGCGACTTAAATGCAAATATATTTCAACTCAAGTCTCATCCGACTTGAACGTCGAATAGATATAGTGCACATCCTTCACCTCCATGGTGGACTATACTACTACCCTTCATAGGAATCTACTCAATTATCACATCTAGGCATTATCTAAACACCCTATTTCTCAAGTCTTCCTCAACTTACCCAAAACTCAAAATGGCCAAGTAGGGTTCTACTATCAACAACACATAACAATAATGAAGACTATTCAAACTAAAGACAACATCAAGGCCTAGCATATCAAGTCACAAATGACCACACAATACCGGAATCTAGTAAAGCGTAGAACACATACCAGTATCAACATCCGAAGGACACTCATGGTTACCTCTAGTTTGAAGTGCATAAAAACGGTTTTGCTTAGGAGCATCTTCTCTTCCTTTAGCCTTTGCCTTAGGACAGTTCCTCATTTTGTGACCATGTTCACCATAACTAATGCAACCCTCTTTGCCGGCTAAACACCTACAATCATGTCTCTTTCCACACCTAGCACAAGTAGGCCATAGGGACTCATTACTAATCCCAGATGGCTTAGGGTTAGACACCCTTTCTTCCTTGTGCTTAGAAGCATTAGAAAAACCTTTTTCAAAAAACCTCACATGAGGGGAATTATCATCATCAATCCCAAACCTCTTTTTCTCCCTCAACCTTCCTTCAAGTTTCTCTTCCTCAATTTGATGAGAATAAATCATAAGGCAAGAAATATTCATATCATGATAAAAAATGGTCGTACGACATTCTTTTACTACTAAATCGGACAATCCTGACACAAACTTACTCATTCCTGACCTAGGATCGGACACTAAAATTGGAGCATACTTAGACAATTGGGTGAACCTCCATGCATATTCCTTAACACTTATATCACCTTGTGTAAGGTTAATGAACTGAATCACTAAAGCTTCTCTCATCTCTAAAGGGAAGAACATATCTAGAAAAACACTCTTGAACCTTTCCCACTCTATGGGACCCATTCCTACCGGTCTAGCCTCCTTCTATTGATTAAACCAAACTTGAGAAACCCCTCTGAGTTAATAAGAAGCCAACTCTGCCTTCTCTACCAGAGTCACTCCTACCAAGATTAACACCTTAGAGACCTCATCTATAAACCCTTCAGGATCTTTTTCCCCCTTAGAGCTATAAAACTCCGGAGGGTTCATCCTCATAAAATCCTTTACTCTAAAAGCGGTCGTACACACTATTGGGTTTACAGGGGCTACCACCTCTGTATTGGCTTGTGTCGTCATGGCTTTCACCGTCATGGCTTGGTCCAACATTTGGATCGCTAATGTAGACTACGCAATCGTAACATTCTCAACTAAAGGATCAATTAGAACTTGAGGGGCTTGAGGAGGAGCTCCTTGATTCACATTGTCTTCCTCAATCCTCCTAGCATTTGCCCTTGTATCAGCCATATCTTGAAAACCATAGGACACTGATTAGGAGAAATACCTAATAGAGCCAAACTCTATAGCACGACATAAACAATGAAAAAGTGAAGCTTCCTAAGAATCTAATAGCCTCTCATTCATAAGTGTTAAGACATCATATAACCATTCTAAACATTGTGCTCGGATTACCAAGTTTGTCACGATCCAAGGGTACACCCTAGATATGACTAGCAGTACTCGACCCCGAATGAGGTCTCATACAAGCCCATTAGAATATCACAACATAAAGCAATAGAAATGATGCGGAAATTTAAAACATTTTCCATACAATCAAAGTCTTTTATAAAAGCAAAGCGAAAACCTATAATTCCTGTATCAAGCCATCTAGTACTTGAAAAGAGTTAGGGTCACAGTGCATACAAAAGTCTAAACATAAAGAAAGACATAAAAGAAAAGGGTGATCAAGTCCTCGATGCTATGAGGACTCACCAAAACTTCCCTTGTTGATCTACTATGAACCTAGCCACGAGGATGGAACTCAATATCACTGAACCCTACATTTGATAAGAATATAGGCAAAAGTATTTGTTAGTACAATAATGTACTAAGTATGATGGCTAGCATAAATCATCAACATAAGCATATAAGAGGCATTAGTCGACATAAGACATACACCAGAATCATAAGAGACAATAACATGAGTCATATGTATAATAGATAACAACATAATCATAGGCATAATCAATGCATCTAGTTTAACATAACATAACAGAAACACTTCATAAGTCACCTCGAGGAAAGATTGTGCAATGCATGGATGAGACCCCATAATCCCACCCATGCTAAGCAAGTCTCTTTAGGTCCTCATCCATATTTACCATCTTTGGATCTCATCCTTAGCTTATTTCTCCTAGACAAGGGAACATTCTCCTCTAGTCACACATGTATGGGAAGGGCCTTTCAAGATACAGTCAAAACTAAGCATACATCATAAGCATAAGTCATAAACATATTCATTACATAGATCATCATAAGGTAAGAGGAATGTATCATAACTAACCTCAAAGTATACTTGTGCAATGCATGAGTAAGACCCCATAAATATCACCCATGCTAAGTAAAGCTTCTTGAGCAACCATAATTCATAATTCATATTCTTGTTGTGGGAATTAACCTTAACTGACATAGACTATGTGAGCTTAACATGGAATACGGTTTCTACCCCACACCGAAAAGGATTTTTCCTACTTGTCTAAGGTAGAACCATATTCTTGGCCTAGGTGGATCCAATAGCCAAGTAACCTACGGGGGCAAACAATTTATGGGATAAGGAGATTGCTGCTAGAAACCAGAACTCAACTATGGTAGAAGGTCTCTATCTCATGAGATACATACTTTGGGAACCCAGACTCAACTAGTGTCGAAGGGACCCATTTGGAATGTCGGACTCAATTAGTGTAAAAGCTTTCATTGGGAAGCCGGACTCAACTAGCGTAAAAGCTTCCATCTCATATTCAATATCCACTCGATGCTAAGCATAATTCCCTTTAAGTTCATAATAAATTTTGACTTAAGTTCATATTTTTTGGAAGAATGTCTTGACACTCAATCCAACATAACTCATACTAAAGCTCATTAGATCATGTGTGATAATAAACTTTTACCGTCCATGTCTTCCTATAGATTCAATAGGTGATAAAACTTTTCAACCTTAAAATCACTATATTGTGAGAAACCCTTTCACATCATATCATATTCATGCATAAGTGTGTCTATGAGAATAACCTTTCAACAACACAACAACTAGAACATAAGCATATTTACTTTACTCTCAAAGTGTTCTTAAAGAATGTACATAACATTCATAAAACATGCATAATATCATATCTTGCCCTTTCAAGGTCAAAGTTCATATCAAATCAACACATTTAGAATGACTACTTTAGACATGGATATAATCATCATTCTAGTAGTTCAATTACTACAAGCATAATATCATACTTCACCTCCTTTAGGTTCAAAACTTACTTTCAATCCTCACACCTAGGGTTCAAGCACTAGACATGGATATCATTCTAACTCATGTGATTCTATCACTTCATGCATTCATATATTCATGAGATAGAATAGGTGGGTAAGGTCCTTCCACAACATTTCTATCTAATAGTCTACCATCATCATATAAGATTCACTATCAAAGCCTTAACATTAATAATTCAACATATTAGCTTTTTCCCTCAACGCCCTAGAAACCATCATTTATACTACAAGGTTTACTCTCTAGCAATACCTCACATGTTCATCATATATACCTAATTCTCAAGACAATCTAACCACATGCTTCCTTCTTAAGCAATTCTAATCATATATCATCATATAAACCCAATCTCAACACTACTAATTATGATTTATCAAATAAGGCCTAATCTAATAAATTCATGTCTGCAAGCTTTACTTTTAGGCAATTCATATCTTGGTTCTCTACTCTCAATTAATTGATAAAGTAATTCATCAATCTTACAAGATCACATATAATCTCTCAATTTCCTCTTTCATGGCATAAAACCAAACTATATCAATTTCACCCTGAAGTTTTAAGTTAATCAATATTACATGTATAATCATACGAAAAACATGAAATTACATCATAAAAAATCACAAACAACCATTATCCACTCAATTGGATCAACTTGCAACAATACCCATAAGATAGGAAGGAACCCTAACTAGAATTGGGGATTCATCTTCACAATTAGGGGAAAACTGGGGATTCATGTATGAAAGGAGTCCATGAATGAATAAGCCATTATACTTTGATTATAAATCCTTTCAAATCTTGCAACAACGGAGTCTTCACTTGACCTAGCTTGCTTCTCTTCTTCTTCTTCACTTTCTAGAGAGAGGATTTATGAGAGGGAATTGGGTTTCTTTGTGGGTCTTGAAATAATGATTTGGAATCAATTAATTTAGGGTCTAAAATATTTATATAGGTGGTCTAAACTAATATAAAATGAAACCACTTAATCCTTAATTAATTTCGGAAAGTTCTATAAGGCCCCTCACTTAACCGCCTAATGACCAACACTGCCTCACTCACGAGACCACGCCCATAGGCTGTGGGTGGACCCATGGGGTATGATGGTCATACGTGGGTGGTGGTATGCAAGGTGATTTTTGGGATCCTGACCCACGACCCCTAACCCACGATGTGTGGATCACCCTACGGGGTGGGGTCCCTTTCATGGGTGGACTATTTTGGGCAGCTTCCCAGGGTCCTCTTCAAGGACCCTTGGTTTTTCCTTGGGGAGTCGTAACTCAGCAAAAGACTTACTCAAGCAAAATGAAAATTCATGATGTAAAAATAACTTTCAAAAAACTTAATTTAAACTCAACTCAAACAATTGTCTAAAAATAATTTAATAAGTATTGGTTAAATGCCTCATGAACTCAAAACATTACAACAACAAAGGGAATACTGATAGACTCATTGACTCTTAAACTATCTATGAAGCCTCTACTATTACAGAAGGATTATTGGGACAAATACCCTTGACATCTTATCAAGTGAAAATAAAAGTGGAACCCTTCAAAAGCAAGGAGGCTCACCAAAGCTAACTGAAACTGCAAGTGGTATTAATGGAGAATCTGTTGATAACTCTAAATACCTATATCTACATCATAAAAAGATGCAGGTCAAATGGCATCAGTACATTGATTGTACATAAGGGGAATTCTAAAGTATAAACGTAAGCTTGAACAGATAGAAAAGAAACAGACTTACCTTTTCTCAAACTCACTCAACTCAACTTCACTCAAGGATAGGATACTCAACTCAAAGATAAGATACTCAACTCAAAGGTAAGATACGCAACTCAAAGATATGTTACTCAACTCGATGATACTCGG
The DNA here is from genome assembly GCA_029582605.1 of Solanum gracilifrons. NCBI lineage: Eukaryota > Viridiplantae > Streptophyta > Magnoliopsida > Solanales > Solanaceae > Solanum > Solanum gracilifrons. The sequence goes on along the minus strand of JAJOOH010000332.1, from coordinate 146,691 downwards.
CTCAAGATACTCAACTCATGATACTCAAGAATAAAGAAACAATAAGAGATGCAATATACGGAAAGCTTTTAAAAACAATAGATAATAACTCAATTGTATGTAAGAATACAATAATAACTCAATTGTATATAAAAAAATACAATAATAACTCTTATTTGGGATATTATCTAATCGACAACCAACACTATGAGTTATGTGATGATACAACATCTCACCCACGCTACTAGAAATGTCCTATACCTTGCCGTAGTATAAGACATCCTCAACTAAGTGGATCCATTAAGCTATGCTTAAAAGGAATAAGGAATCATCTAAAAAGTATGACCCTTTTTACCCATGTTGGCATACATGGTTTATGAGGACTTTGAGTTGTCTGAACTTGTCCTCATATCAGTGCTCAATACTACTCCCAATAATATAACTCATACTCATATGTTTAATAACATTTCCTCATCCTCAAACTTTGAGATTATTACTCAAAAGGTTCTCTTAAAAGAGATAGTGCTCAAAACTCTTCATGAACTCATTTGGAAATCAAATTTTCCTCTCAGTTTAAATGTAAAAACATTTACTCTTGGGAATACTTAGTCCCCTTACATTCATTTCGAAAACATGAAACTCGACTCTCCTTATCATCATCCTCGTTTACTCAAGTCTTAAAACAAATTATAAATAATTGTAAAAGACATCTCAAAAATAGGGTTCATGTCTAATTATGGACGTGAACAACTCAATTCAAGGGTTTCAATAACCATATATAGAACTCAATAACTCCAAAACTCAAGGACTCAATGATACTACTCATCTCAAGAATGCTCCACTCTTAGGGTTCATGTAGAATTATGGACATGAACAACTCAACTCAAGGATATTTATGTGTAACAGGTAGTAGCCCCATAATTAGGGATATAATATCAAAAGGATTAGGTACTCAAGATTCAAGAACTTAGAACTCGAAGGTAATACTCCTCTCAAGATCACTCAATTCATAGAGTTCATGATAATTATGGACATGAACAATTCGACTCAAGGATTATAAAACTCATGGGTACAACTTTTCTCATTGTTATCCTTACTTCCTCAAAACATAGCTCAAATAGATAGTTGATCTCAAGGGATTCACAATTTAACTCAAAGACTTTCTTGAACTCTACTCTTAACTCTTTCTTGAATTTGAATTATGAATTCAAGAGTTATGATTCATTATATATAGGATCTCTTGGCGATTAATGAATGTTTAATTAGTAGGGATTAGGAAGAGAATGAAAGCTCAACTCAAATAAAAAGGTACGAAACGAGAATAGAGAAAGAAAATGACCCATTTACTGGGGTTCTGATTGGGTGAATTACTGGCGCGCCACACCAGGCCTCCATTTACTAGGGGTCTAATTGGGCGCACTACTGGTGTATCGCCCCAGCCTCAATTTATTGAGGGTCTGATTGGGCGCACTGCTGGTGTATCTTCCCAGCCTCAATTTATGAATAAAAATCACATATTTGGCATGAGGGAGAATGAACCCAACGCTATGAGAACTTACATACCTGAAATAACTAGGTTCTTCGTGAAATCTTGGATGACCACTTCAAACCTTGGACTTTTTCTCCTTTTGAATCTTCGCTCTAAAACCCTTAACATCTTGGGGATCAATAGAACTAATTCTAATCATTTTAGACCCTTAATTGGGTGTAATTCACGTTTAGACTAAGTTTGTATAAGGAAAATACAAAAATACCCCTCTTTAGTTACGGTGGAAAGGCCCTATCTAGAGAGGTTGCACCTAAATGGTCATATTTCCCTAATCCAAGCTCGGAGTTTAGCAAACTCGGTGGCGTTGGAAAAAGAACTCAGAGATCTTTCATTTGATATCTTATGGGTCTCCTAAATCATCACGTGCTAAAAGTTATGGTTTTTTAAAGTTGACCCAAAACTTGAAAGAACTTACGAATGACTTGAATGAATTTTCTTTAGTTCCTTTTGGAAATCAAGGTGCTATATCTAGTGATGTTAACACTTAAGAAAAATTAAATTTCCTAGTAAAATCTTACTCCCAACAAAGAATGACTTGAGTCTTAGCTCAAAATGTTTTTCGAGGTGTTACATCTTACATGAACTAAGGTGTATGGTGATTAGGAAATATGGGCAAACCTATGGGACAAAGCTTGCATATGTTTCTCTTTTGAGAGAGTGAGAGTTTCATTAATTCCTAATACCATTATTGATTTGTTTTGTGAGAGCATGGAATCAGTCTTTATGTGAGGACAATTGAATGCATATGATGAAACCTTTTCTTGCATTAAACAAGAAGCTAAAGTTAGCTTGAGCTTTTGTTGAGACTAGATAGTCATCATTTGAAGCTTTCTGATCATGATTTAGGGTAACATGCTACTGCGAGTAGTCTTGCCATGACCCTTGCATGTTAGCTCGCATTGAGTACTATTGTACACACCCTTATTGAGCTTATTGTTTTCATGATTTACTTGAGGACAAGCGAAAATTTGAGTTGGGGTGTTGATTAGCAGTAGATTTACACTCATTTAAGGTTCATTTATCTTAATATTAGTGTCCTCAATACGTAACTTTGTCCTTTTCTAATCAAATATTGATTAATTGCAGCTATGAAGGCAATTGAACAAGGCAAGGATAGATGTTCGAAAGAATGGCAAAAAATACAAAAAAAAAGTGCAAAGTGAACATTTATGACCGCCTAACATGAAGGGAGGATTGAAAACGGAGCACGAACTCACCCAAATTGACAGTGCATATCACTTGTGTCTACCAAACAAGGACAGTGAGATATATTCTAAAAGGTGATGCGTCGAATTAGAACAGTGGTCCTGATGCACATTGCCCAAATTGACAGTGTGCAAGGCAAAAATTTAATGCTCGAACAGTGAACTAAGGTAGTATTCAGTGATTCGTCGAACGTGAAAGGCTTACTTGATTGAGTTCACAAACTGAGGTTCAACCTATAGCGTACAACCTAACAAGGCGAGCTGAGGAGCGAAGGGTGATTCACCGAGCGAGTTTGGCAAGCCCGAATAATGATGTTTAGTTGATTACGAAGTGGATTTTGGGCCAAATTTTGGGAAAGTATAAATAGCCCAAAGGATACAATTTTTAGGGAGTTCGACTCCTGAGTTCATGTGAGAGAGTTTTGAGTTAGAGTTTTAGAACACTTTACTTTTGAAAGAACACATTTTCTAGTTTTCTTAAGGTTTTACAATTTGAGACTTGAATTTGATAAATTGAAGTTAAATCCAAAGTGGGTTTACTCTTTATTGTTTGATTTCAAGTTAACCATGACTGCTTTCATGGAAAGTATATTTTCTTTACTTTTTGTGATGGGGGGTAAAACCCCAAGATCTATGGGTGCTCTAATGGGGTTTGGTGTTGATTTAATGTAGTGGGTGTTGTGCTATGCTCTGTTTTGTTGTTGTTCATTCATTATTTTGTTCTAATTACAATGAGGTTAACTTAAGGTTTAAGGTTGCAAACTTCATTCCTACTCTCGATCTCAGGTTGATCCTCAAAAGAGAGTAATTGGAGTGGGTAATTAGTTCCATACTAGAAATTTAGGTTTGATGCCTATTTGCTTGCTTAAAAGAGAGGTTATTGGTCGGAAATATTATCCCTATTCATGAAAGAGAGGATAAAGTAAGGTATTGGGTTGTTTAGGATTGACATTTAGATGAGACTAAAAAGAGATTCTAGGAATAGATGTTTTGAGATAAAAAGATGATTAGCGTCATTGAAGATGACTTATCCTAATCATATTTATCACTATAGAGCAGCACAATCACTCCTATGTGACATGGATATCCAATTCCCGCACCCCTAGATTGTTTGTTAACTCTTGATTTCGTTTGAATTTAGTTTAATTGCGATAATTGATAACAAAAGCTTTATATAAAGTTAGTGGTAGCATCCACAGAATTGTTCTTACTATTCAGAATGAGATAATTTAATTTCCAAAATTCTCGATAAAGAATTATCTACGATATACCATTCTGTGTGGGATTCAACCACGACATTTAGTAGGGTTTTTAATGACTACAATCACTCACTCTTTTAATTAATTTTGGAGGGTGATTTGAGTCTTATCACATTGGATTAGGTTATGAGCGACGATTTAGATGACTTGTTGAGTAGTGCAACCGCCTCAGCTGATTGGTTGACTTATTTATACTTTTCGACACCCAATTTCTCAAGTCATGATGAGACCTACTATAACTCATCAGCAGGTATGCCAACATACAACCTAGAACAACAAGTATTAAATATAAGGGTAGAAATAGAGCGGAAACAATAATTTAAAACAGAAACAAAACACAGGTTGAAGTGAACAAAAATATATCTACACAAAAGATACCTCCCAGTATTTGAAAGTCACAGGTACAAAGCTTTCTAAAAACAAGACTACATGTCCCAAAATTACACTCAAGATAAAAAACATGTTTGGAAAAACAAAAGGCAAGCTATCAAAATACAGATAATGGCAAGTAAGTCCAAGATGACAATTGCACACCCTCTACCCTAATATGAAGCTATAACCCGATCAAATGATCTATGTTGGTAGATGGGTCTTTAATTTGCATCAAGAAATAGATTCAGAGTGCAGTATGAGTACCAAAAACTGTAGGTACTCAGTAGGCATTATAGACCGACTGAGCAGGAAAAGTAAGAACAATATGAAATTCTCGAATCTAGACACAAAGAGAAGTCAAACTGTAATTTTATGCACACGAGTATATTAAGAATAGGAAAGAACTATGTACGACTAACAAAAACTATTTCGACACCCAAAAGCCAAGTAGGTACACTTGTGGACAAGTTTGAGTAAAAACCCGACAGATCCCTATAAGCCTAATAGATACATAGAGTAATTATATCCACTAAGAACTAGTCATGGTCAGTCCAAAGCTTGATAAAGCGTATCCTGAACCTTAAACCGTGGATAGACTCCAAGTAACAAAAAAGAGCCTCCCAAACCTAAGAAGTGTTAAGTCCTGACGTCGAACCATCTATAACCTCCAAAGGAGCAATAAGTTGTAGCTAATGATTATCAATTCCGCAGAGGATAAAGAGCAGCGTGATGTGACTGTGAATCTTTGATTATAATTTCTGTCGAATGATCTCATATCAACTTATCATCATGGAACCATCGTAGAACGATGTCCATTCTCTAATAAACAACAAAAAACCCTAGCTCGAACAAACTCTAGTTCCAAGTCGCCAAGTAAAGCCCAAAATCCCAACTGCAATTTATAGGGTCATCGAAAGAGGGAGAATGGATAGTAGGTTGTCAAGCTGGGTAAATGCCTAATCTACGACTCATTCTATAGGACCAAAGTTCGCTACACCAATCTATAAAGATCTAACCATCCGCAATGATGTCTGAATATAAATAAAGCCAAACAGCTCCAAATGTTTCAAGTCTATCACAAACACTAGTCTAAGCCTAGGCTAAGTCCAAATATTCTCAATTTAAAAGGAATAACAATCAAGAGGGCACAACACAAGGTAAGGATGATCATATATAATAATTAACTCGCTTCTATTCCTGAAAAGCCTAATATAACCCTAAAATATTATTCCTAAGTAAGCTAAGATGATCAACTAGGTTCCCACCCCTAATTCATAAAAATCAGCATGCCTTCATATTATCAAGATCAATCTATGTAATGGGAAGACACAACCTACCTTAAGGCTGACCACAATTGCTCCACATCACGTCTTTGGAGCTTTTAATTTATGAATGAATCACAACATTAATGAAGCCATTTAAACACTAAATATATATCTATATTACCTAAATAGCATGAAATTCTAACTTGAATATTAAATTATTATAATATCCCTAACTTAGGTTGTGACTTTTTTGATGAGTTGTGACTTTTTTCAAAGGTTGTGATTTTTCGATGAGTTGTGGCTTTTCCAAAGAGTTGTGAATTTTTCAATAAGTTGTGACTTTTTCAAAGGGTTGTGACTTCTCGGAAATGTCATGACTTTTCAGATAAGACACAAAAAACATTTGTTCATACTACCCTTTGTTGACTATAAATAGATGGGCTTCCTCTCATTTTTCAACCACAATTTTTCTTAATCTTCTAGTCTTATTCTTCTTTCATTTTAAATTTTTTTGTGTGATTTATTGTCGTTGAGTGAGTTCGAAGTTTAGCGGAATATGAGGTACCACTATTCTAATGAAGTTGTTCTATCCTAAGAGGATATATTCCATAACCTTGAGTACCTGAGGAAAATAATTTTGATGTTATAATAATTATTTTTTGCTTAATATATACATCGGAAAAGGGACTAAAATACCCTCAAAGTATTGGAAATGGTACAAAATTACCACCCATCCACCTATTGGCTAAAAATACCCTTGTCATCCACCTTTGGGTCCAAATTTGACCACTTTTTAATAGATTTTCATTTAAATTATTAAAGTGTTTTTTTAAATGTGTGGCGCTCAACCATTGGTTATGTCACGACCCGAGTTTACACCATGGATGTGGCTGGCACTCGAGAACCATTGTTGGTCCCCAAGTGAACCCTCATCCTGGCTTACTACAAGCGGAAGACTAACTCAAGCATGCAAAAGCTTAAAACACTGAATTCAACTCAAATATTCAACTTTAAAATAATCTGAAAAATACTAAATAGATAACTCTGAATAAAAATAATATATTCAACTCTCCATAAATAGGGAACTTATGTCTTTAAAACATTTAACAAAATAAATGAATAGACTTCTGAAACTCCATTGTCTGTCTATGAAACTTCTACTATTACTGAAGGATATCGGGACAAGACCCACGACATCTCAAAACTACTAATTGTAAGATAAAGGTAAAGTCCTTCGGAATATAAGTAGGCTCACAAAAGCTGACTGGAATATCCCATGACCTCAACGAAATGCATGTTGATGATCCTGAGTACATGTATCTACATCATGAAACGATGCATGCCAAATGGCTTAGTACATGGAATGTACGAGCAAGTAAGGGGATTTCTAAAGCATAAACATAAGCTTGAAATGGTGGAGTAGAAATATACTTACCTCTTCTCGACTCACTCAACTCAACTCGACTCAAAGAAACATAGTTCAAGCCAATGATAAGATATTCAACTCAGTGAAATAAGTCTCAACTCAATAATAAGATACTTGACTCTGGGTACTCAACTCTGAATACACAACTCAATATAAAGCAACAATACATATGCAATATATGGGGGAAAAATTAAATAGTAGAAAGAAACTCAGGTTGTATGCAGGGATACAAGCTAAACTCTGCTTGTATATGAAAAAACAAAGTAAACTGTGTGTATATAAGAATACAAAATATCTCTGTGAGAGTTTCTCTAACAGACAACCATCACTATGAGCTATGTGATGATACAAAGTCTTGCCTCAGGCTGCCAGGGTTGTCCTATACTTTGTCGAGGTATAAAACCTACTACTAAGTTGATCCACTAGTCTATGCTAAAAAGCATTAAGGAATCATCTAAAAAGTATGACCCTTTCTACCCATGTTGGCTACATGGTTTATGCGGGTTGTAAGTTGTATGAACTCTCCCCCCATATCGGTGCTTAATACTACACCCAAAATATACTAGCTCATATGTTTAAAAACATAACTCTTTCTGTGTTTTGAGATTATTACTCCAAAATCTTTCTCTTAAAAGAGATGGTACTCAAACTGCTCAAAAATATTTTGGAAATCTCAGTTTCCTCTCATCTTAAATGTAAAAACATTTACTCTTGGAAATACTTAGTTCTCAAATATCATTTTAAAGAAAATGAACTCAGCTCTACTCTTCCTCAACTCAGTGTTCAAGTCTTTAAAACAAGTTTTAAAATAATTTGTAAAAAGACTTCTAAATATACGGCTCATGCCAAATTATGGACATGAACGACTCAATTCAAGGTTTTCAATAACCATGCATAGAACTCAATACTTGGAACTCAACAAATCCAGAACTCAAGGAGTAAATGATACTACTCATCTCAAGAATGCTCAACTCGGAGGGTTCATACGGAATTCTGGGCATGAACTACTCAACTCAAGGACTCAATCATACCTCTCATCTCAAGACTGCTAGAATCATACGATTCATGCGGGATTATAGGCATGAACTACTCAACTCGAGGACCTTCATGGGTATCATGTAGTAGCCCCATGATTAGGAATATAATCCCAAACTGATTAGGAACTCAATACTCAAGACTTAGAACTTGAAGACTCCTCTCAAAGATACTCAATTGATGGAGTTCATGCGGAATTTATGGGCATGAACGACTCAACTCAAGGTTCTAAATAATAATAAGGATTTCATGTATATGAATCTTCTCATTCTCATACTTAGTGCCTCAAAACTTAGTTCAAATCAATAGTTGATGTCACTCCCCGAGGCTACCCCCTGGACGTGAACACGAGACCTAGGATCACGAATGACCTCAAGCTAACCCTGACCTGGCATATCATAAGCATACTAAAAGATTACTGAATAAAATATACTATGCGGAAGCTTAAAATCATAATTAACTAAAAGTGGAAATACCCAATACTGATCTAAATATATAAAAGACTATGAGTTTAATAACAACTAGAAAATCGAACTCAGAATTAAAGTTGAATCTAATACTATGTCTGGAAAGCCTCTACTGACTAAAGTTGTTGGTACATACTCCCAGCTAACTTCTAGCAAAAACTGAAACTGAACACTGAAAATAGAAAGATAACATGGCAATCATCCTTGAAGAATAAGGACTCACCACTGATGTTGCTGAAGTGGAGATCGGGAACTGATCTATGCGTGATCTGAATGTTGAGGACCAGAACCAACATCACAAGATGATGTAGCGTAGAATATGCGTCAGTACTTGAAAGGTACTGATCATGCATGATATAATAAAACATTGTCAATTTTTATCTAACATATTATTTTGAATCAAATATTGATAAAAAATATTTTAATATTTTAACATACTTTTTCAAAATTTTAGATATACCAACAGGTTCACATTCAAGGTACATACATATGTCATACATATAAATGTATATACTCTATATTTTTCTCTACATAACCTATTATTTTTATCGACTATCTCTTTTACTAATATTATTTATTTATTTTATAATTTATAAATCCCTACACTTAAATATACATATTATTTTACTAAATATAATCTATCGTCAATTTGTCTATACATGTAAATAAATAATAATTGTTCATATGGTTTAAACAACTTACATGTATATATATATACCACACTTTATAATAAACATATTTAAGATCACAAACTTTTATATAGTATTTTAACATTTAGTATCATTATTATTTATTTCATTAAACTTCATTCTTCACACATACTACTCTATATATTTAAACCCGATTATAATCTTATTTTATTTTTACGTTTTAATATATATATAAAACAACAAAATTTTACATCCTTTAAACTCAACATTTATACATTTAGGTTAAGTTCAAATAAGACACATCTATATTTTTACATATAAATTTATCATACATTTAAGTACATTTATTTATTTATTTTACAATATGATAAAAATACTACTATTAAATCTATTTTATAAGACATATATATATGTCGTACCTTGTATTTTATTCTTTTTATAAACTAAATAATTAACTTGTCATTGATTTTTAAAGAAAATAAATAAACAAGTCTTCTTAATTATATTTTCCTAAATTGAGTTTAAGGACTATCTTCGGATAGGCTTTGAGGAATGCTTAATACCTTCCCCTTGAGTAACCAAAATCCTTCCTCGGATCCTCACTGGTTTCACAAATCAAAAATAGAGTTCACATTTACATATTAAAAAAATTATTTTCCTAGTATTTTTCTTAAAATTTAGGTGGCGAATCTAAAATAAAAACAAAACAATTCTTCCAAAAATCAGAGTGGCAGCCATATTATGTTGGGAACTGTTTTCGAAATGGGGGTGCGACAACTTGGCGACTCTGCTGGAAACCCACCTAGGTTTTAACCTTATAAAAAACTCAATTTAGGAATAACATTTATGATTTGTGTTTATTTTCTGCTTTTTATTTGATTTATTGCTTTGACTGAAAGGTCGCAAGTGAAATCCAAACTTGTGTTCCTTATTTGTTTTAAAACACTACTTGTTACTGGGTTCCCTACACTGTTATTTGAACTTTCTATCGAGTATTTGGCCGTCCACAAACACACACACTATACACGCGAGGGGTGTTCCTGCACTCCTCTGAAACTCTCTTTGAATTCCTTAGTTTCAGAGTTGGTGCAATTAAGATAGTGCGTCTTCTCGCAATTACTCAGTCCCACTCTCAGTCATCTAGGAAAAAATCCTACTCTAGAAATAGGTCTTGTTGCATAGCCTTAGGCAAGACAATATAAGGTATTGTCATTGCATTTAGGAAACCACCCAAATGTCAATGAGTTTCTTCTTTAAAACTCGACGACATACACTTTGTGTGAAATTGATATAAATTATCCAAACTAAAACACTTTACGGATTTGGAGCAAATAAACTCATCATACCCTTTATCCGTTCTTTCAGATGCAAATCAACCAGAACCTTCCTAATATCAAGATGATGACTGAGGTCCCCCGAACTTTGAAAGAGTGGTGGGGGAATATCCGAGTTGCATACGGAAATGAGATTATTCCACACTTGGGGTCATTTACCGATCTACTGAATGTGGAGGCAAATAAGTCACTCATTACTCTAATGATTGAATTTTGGAAACCAGCAACAATGGCTTTCCAGTTCACAGATTTTGAAATCAAACCAACACTGGAAAAGATAAGTCAAATTGTTGATTTACCATTGGCTGGCAGAGTACCCTTGGCCCCGCGCACTACATCAGGAATCATTTTTCTCCAGTCTTTGGGTTTGAGGGTATGCCCATGTTTGCGAAGAGTTGATGAGGGATGGGTCAAGTTGGATTATCTGTTTAAAAGGTTCGGTCGTCGAAATAGTTGTGATAGGTTCGCAAGAATTCTTCATCTCTAGGGTTGGTTGGGAAAGGCACAGGGCTATTATTTTCGTGATGGCCTTTTTCGGTATTATGATCTTCCCAAAGAAAAAAGGTTGTGTCGACATCAACCTACTGCCTATGGTTATCTTCATGTTTAGAGGACCTGTTATAGTGACCATCATACTCACGATCTTAGCAGAAATATTTTGATCATTACCCCTCTGCTCTAGAGGATATGATCATTTTAAGGGAAGTAACATGTTACTACATATTTGGGTGTTGGAACACTTATATCAAAGACAAGCAGAAAATGGCACTGAAGCAGACTTACAAAACAAAATCATAAGTTATGTGATGAGATTGAGCACGTGGGATGCCCCAAATAATGAGAAGGTTGGCGCCTTTTCCTGACCCACCTCACAGGGAATCGTATTCAATGGCGACTACCATGGGTTCATGGCCGAGATTTGTTGAGAACCAACCATGTCTATTTCATTGAGTTGATTGGGTTGGAAGGCTTCCATCCTTACACACCTCTAAGAGTCCTCCGACAGTTTGGGATTACCCAAGGCGTTCCTCTATGGTCAAATATGGCGTTAACAGAGGTCAATTATGAAGGAAGAATCCCAATCGAAAGGATCGCTGCTTTGGTACAAGGATGGTGTAGTATTCTTGACTCAGGCATGGGGGTTGAGTTGAGGTGCACGCTTGAATATTATACTTGGTTTATGATGGGAGGAATTCTTGCTAGTCCTAGCTATGAGGGAATCTTGGGGTGTCACAGACACTCAATGATCAAATCAAATCGGCACAGAGCTATTGAACCTCATGCATATCACCACAACCATGTACCATCAGGTGACCCCACGGTCTGTCGACAATCTCATACAGGAAGTTGATGATGAACCAAATGAAGAGATGGAGGAAGACCAAGAAGAGGATCCTAGAGAGCCAACTAAGGAGATGGAAGAGGATCTAGAAAAAAACTCAGAGCATGACCCTAACTTGTATGACCCTAGAGATGGAGGAGTGATACATATAGAGAATGAACCTATTCCAACAGCAGAAGACGCTCACTCGGAATATGTTTCCATAGGATTTGATAAAAGGGAAGATTCAAACGACTGGGAATGGAAGATCGACGAATCCCCAGAGTATCAGCCACGGCCTTACTATGACTTGGGAGATGATGATGACGATGACCTAACCTAGTCGTAGGTCGTCTTTCTTTTTCGAAACTCTTTCCTCAGAGGGTCGTATGACCTATCCCTCTTGTATGCCTTATGGCCACCCCTGTACTTTCATTTCTTAGGCTTTTGATCGCCTAAATCATTGTAATTGTCAGACTACTTAATCAATGAAGTTATGTTTGCTCCAAATCTAAAATGTGTATAAATGGATCATTTTATTATCAAACTAATTGCAACTAGGCTACCTTAGGCAAAAAGAGGTTCTATATTAGGACGCATTTCGAATGTTGCCGAATTGGCATATATATGTGTTACATTTACTTATTTGTTACATCTTTCAATATTTCCCAAACTAACATAGTTTCCCTTTTTCTTTGTTTTCTTTTCTTTATTTATCCCCAAAAGTACGTTGATTTGTGTCGACCTGCAAACTGGCTGACTCACGATACAACCTTCGATCAAAAGGAAAAATGACTGATAAATACGATTTCAACGCTACCGCAAATATAATAGTACCTATTGAGAACCCCGAAAGTTCTTGAAGTATAACTGACATTCAAAAGGAGGAGAAAATGGCTCACATGGAACAAGAACTCGAGATCTTGAGGGAAGAATTGCGTCAAGTGCGAGACTTGGTCAAATTGTCGGCTACCACTTTACCTACTTTCAAGACACCTATCTACTTCCCAAAGGCTGACTTGCCTTTTGCCGACTTACCAAAACAGCCAGAACTGACTCAACACGCTCCCACACATGGTCAAGTTCCACTGGCTTCCCCAACTGCAGTCAGGACCATTCCTGACCTCTCTAATCGCGACCCTACCTTACATACAATGCAACAAATACTTGGGGCATATATCGCCTCTCCCTATGAGACACATGTTCCACCCGTATATGTCGCTGGAGATCCTACCTTCACTATGCCAGCTGTGGCTAATGTCCCATACGAGGTCAATCAATATGAAGAAATGGAGAAATATGCTCGGTTGAAAGAAGATGCATCGATAAATGCCCAACTTTAGGGTCTGAGAAAGGCACTGAAAAGCTTACGAGTCACTAGAGGGACAGAGAGTTTGAATTATGATGACTTGTGCATCCATGCAGACATTGACATGCCGGTAGGGTACAAACCACTGAAGTTTGACATGTTCGATGGGAAAGGTGACCCTCACGCACATTTAAGGGCATACTGTGACAAGTTAGTCAGTGTAGGGAGAAATGAGAAGCTAAGAATGAAGTTGTTCATCCGAAGTCCGTCTTGAGAAGCATTGACCTAGTATACCCGCCAAGACCCTCACAAATGGTGTGACTAACAGGAAATGGCTGCGGACTTCATGACTCGTTTCAGATTCAATACTGAAATTACTGCTGACAAATTCTCATTGGCCAATATACAGAAGAAGCCATTCGAGAATTTCCAGGAATACGCACGACGTTGGAGAACTGAGGCCTCAAGGGTGCAACCACCTCTAGATGAGAATGAGCTCTCGAAGTACTTTATTCGAGCTCAAGAAGGTATCTACTCTGATAAGATGATGTCAATGATGGGTCAGAAGTTCGCAAAATTAGTCAAGATTGGACACTTTATAGAGGACAGTGTTAAATTTGGGAAAATTTAGTCTATGGTCGTATTGCAAGCTGAAAGTAGAGCCATATAATCAAGTGCCGTTAGCGGCATCAAGAAGAAAAAAGAGGATGTTTCAACTGTCACTTACCAACATGGAGGACCATCCCATCGATACCCCAACAATCACCAAATTGTTACACATACTTCTTACGTCCCATACCCAGTATATAATACCCAACCACACTATAATCCACCTCGAGCACCAGTACACCAAAATCCACCAAGACCAAATGTCCATATCCAAGCCCCAATACAGCAAACTAGACCAACATATGCACCAAGACCATGTCCAAATCTTGAAGCTAGAAATGCTCGCGCTTAGAGACTAGTTGCCGAACCCTATGCTCAATTGTTTGAGAGGTTGAGGACATCGGGAGTGCTGCAACCAGATGAAGGAAAAATGCCTGATTCAATCTCTCATAATTTTGATGGGAACAAGCGATGTGCTTACCACTCGGGAGTCCAAGGACACGACACAGAAGATTGTTATGGTTTGAAGAACCAGATCAAGTCTTTGATCAGGAGAGGAGTAATGAAATGCACTCCAGCACCTCCTAATGTGAACAACAATCCCTTGTTAAACCATAAGAATTGGGAAGTCAACATGGTTACTCTAGATGACGAATATGGGGCCCCCGACTATACAAACATAAATGAAGCAGATGCCATGACATCTTTGGCGTAGCCTGTTATCACTGTTCTAAATGAACCTCTAACTGTACAAACATATCTCCCAAGAGTTGTAGTGACCACTCCAATTGTTAGAAAGCCTGAGTATGACACCAAAGTAGTCCCTTGGGACTATCGAGCAGGTGTCAAGGGTAAAATGGTCAACACTGACGTGGATCAAGGTATGACTAGGTCGGGAAGGTGTTATTCCCCAGAGGGATCTAAATCAAAGAGTTATCGAAAAAGAATAGAATCCAAAGAAGAATGTTATCGATGTTGAAGTCGCAGAGTTTTGAAAGAAGATGCAGTCTAAAGACTATTCAGTCAAAAAACAGCTGAAGAAGACGCCGGCCCACATATCCATTTGGTCTCTGCTTATGAGTTCTGAAGCTCATAGGAATGCTTTGATGGAGGTGTTAAGCGGAGTGAACATTCCAAACGAGACCACAAGTGAGACCATAGCTGCAACGATTGGAAGAATAGTGGAAACTAACAAGATTTCTTTCCACGATGATGAGTTGCCTGCAGAAGGAGCTGGACACAACAAAGCGCTTCACATCGCAGTCAAATGTTATCATAAGATTGTGACTTGAGTTTTAATTGATGGTGGTTCTGGATGCAACATCTTCCCTTTCACCACTCTGAGGGATTTAGGTGTTAATATAGGAGAGATAAGGGAAAGTCGTGTGAGAGTTAGAGCTTTTGATGGAGCGCAAAGAAGTGTCATTAGAGAGATCTATCTCACATTGTAGGTGGGGCCGGCTAAATTCCCCATTCTATTTCAAGTGATGGACGTATCATCCAACTACAACCTATTATTGGGAAGACCATAGGTTCAAATGGCGAGAGAGGTTCCTTCCACTCTTCATCAATGTGTAAAGTTTGAATGGGGTCGCACAAAACTCATCATCCACGGGGAGCTCAGTCACCCCATTCATTCTGTTAATTCTATCCCAGTTACTAACAAATTATACGGAGCCATTTTTCACACTTTGGAAATCATGCAAGTTGTAAGGGTCAATGAGGAAGTAGAGCCACATGATACAAAATTATCAAGTGCAGCAAGAATGGTTGCATCAAAGATGTTGAAGTATGGGTATCATCCAAATAGTGGACTTAGACCAAAGTCGAATGCCATAGTTGAGCCAATCCAGCTGAAGCATCAGAGAGGCACCAACGGACTCGGATACGAGCCTACCTTAAGAAGAGTCCACCACGGGTCAAGCAAGACAATTTTCATACTGGAACAAGCTTTTATCCCAGATCAAGCTGACGTTGATGACATCATAGAAGGAATAGGGATTTGTTCGTGGCCATGGCTGGAGAAGAGGAAGAGATAAATCTCAGCAAATTGACCATTTGTGATGCCGAACCTGGAAAAATATTGCAGAATTGGACCATCAGCCCATCCCTATTTCAATCAGAGTCCTGGTAGTGTGGAAAAGTAGTTTTAATTCTAAAATTCGCATGATCAAATTGAGGCTTGAATCATGCCTAATCTTTTGTTGCTTGCCTCTTCTAAAAGCTAGAATGCTTTGAAATAAAAAGTCTTTATTTTTCTTTAAAAAATTTCTTGTTATTTTAAATATCTATTTATATTTACTTACCTTTTGCACTTTTCAGCACTTATATTAATAAAAATCCTCATTAAACGGTTATGATATGTAACGAATCCACCGAGCAAGGTGAAAGTGATGAACAAGATCACGAAGAGTATGATGAAAGCATAATGCCTGAAAATCTACCACATGAGATCGAGCAAGTTGAAAGTCAGAAGAAGCCCAATATGGATGAAATAGAGGTTGTCAACTTAGGAGATGAGGAAATCGTGAAGGAAACACGAGTCATCATACATTTGGAGGCTGAAAGAAAGCAAGAGTTAATAGAGTTGCTTAAGCAGTACGTCAACGTATTTGCATGATCTTAGGATGACATACCAGGATTAAGCACTGATATTCTCATGCACAAATTACCAATTGATCCCACTTGTCTACTCGTTAAGCAAAAGACCAGAAAATTCAAACCGGATTTGAGTTTAAGGATCAAGGAGGAGGTAACTAAGCAAATTGAGGTGAACTTTGTGAGGGTCACAAATTACCCCACGTGGCTAGCCAACATTGTGCATGTGCCAAAAAAAGATGGAAAGATCAGAATATGTATGGACTATCGAGATCTCAACAGAGCCAGTCCTAAGGATGATTTCCCTCTTCCAAATATTCATATACTCATCGATAATTGTGTGAAACATGAGTTGCAGTCATTTGTCGATTCATTTGCAGGATATCACCAAATCTTGATGGACGAAGATTATGCGGAGAAGACAACATTTATCACTCTGTGGCAAGTGTATTGCTATAGAGTAATCTCGTTTGGTCTCAAAAATGCCGGTGCAACCTACATGAGGGCCATGACTACCCTTTTTCACGATATGATCCATAAGGAAATTGAAGTGTACGTGGATAATGTCGTTTTCAAATCCAAAAGAAGTTCAGATCATATGGATGACTTACGGAAGTTCTTTGAGAGGTTGCGTAGGTATAATCTGAAGTTGAACCCAGCAAAGTGTGCATTTGGAGTACCCGCGGGAAAGCTACTGGATTCATTGTTAGCAGGAAAGGCATAGAGTTGGATCCATCAAAAATAAAGGCAATCCAAGAGCTACCTCCACCCAAGACCAAGAAAGACGTGATGAGTTTCTTTTGAAGACTGAATGACATCAGTCGGTTCATAGATCAATCCACCGTGATCTGTGAACCCCTATTCAAATTACTGCAGAAGGATCTGCCATGAAATGGACAGAGGAATTCCAAAAGGCTTTTGATAGAATTAAAGAATATTTGTCCAACCCACCAGTATTGGTCCCACCAGAGCCGGGAAAGCCTTTGTTATTGTATTTGTTTTTCATGGATAATGAATTTAGATGTGTATTAGGGAATCATGATGAGACAGGTAGAAAAGAGCAAGCCATTTACTATTTGAGCAAGAAGTCCACACCATATGAGGCGAGATACACCTTATTGGAATGAACATGTTACGTTTTGACTTGGATCGCGCAAAAATTTAGGCATTACCTGTCTGCATACACCATGTACTTGATCTCAAGAATGGATCCACTCAAGTACATCTTTCAGAAACCAATGCCTATAGGTAAACTGGCAAAATGGAAAGTTTTATTGAGCGAGTTTGATATTGTGTATGTGACACAGAAGGTAATCAATAGACAAGCCCTAGCTGATCACCTCGCAGAAAACCCGGTGGATCAGGATTACAAGCCGCTCATGACCTACTTCTCTGATGAAGAGGTTTTGTTTGTAGGAGAAGACATATCAGAGTCGTATGATGGATGGAGAATGTTCTTTGATGGAGCATATTGGAGTTGGAATAGGAGCAGTCTTAATTTCGGAGACAGGTCAGTATTACCCGATCTCAGCTAAGATCAGGTTTTATTGTACCAATAGCATGGCGGAATATGAATCTTGTATTCTCGGACTCAGGATGGCCATTGACATGAACATCAAAGAACTCTTGGTGATAGGAGATTCCGACTTGTTGGTTCATCAAGTGCAAGGAGAATGGACCACTAAGAACGTCAAGATCCTTCCTTATTTGCATTACATAAAGGAGTTGAGTAGGAGGTTCAAAAGGATTGAGTTCAAGCATGTCCCTCGAGCTCAAAATGAGTTTGCCGATGCTTTGGCAACACTGTCCTCAATGATTCAGCTTCCAGACAAAAATTACATCGACCCTATCGATGTAGATATCCATGATCAGCTTGCATACTGTTTTCATGTAGATGAGGAATTGGATGGAAAACCTTGGTACTATGACATCAGAAAGTTGATAGAAGCACAAGAATATCCTGAAAATGCTACGAGCAAGTAAAAATGGACTTTGAGAAGGATGGCCAATCATTTCTTCCATAACGGAGAAATCCTATATCGAAGAACTCCAGATTTAGGATTGCTGAGGTGTGTCGACGCCACAGAAGCAACAAGGCTTTCGAAAGAAATACATGTAGGAACATGTGGAACCCACATGAATGGGTTCACTCTGGTAAAGAAGATTCTAAGAGCTAGATATTTTTGGATGACCATGGAAAGAGATAGCATCCGGTATGTGCAAAAGTGTCATCAGTGTCAAGTACATGGAGATTTTATACGGGTTCCACCGAACGAGCTCAATGTGATGGGTTCCCCTTGGCCATTTTATGCTTGGGGCATGGACGTTATCGGACCCATAGAGCCTCCCGCATCAAATGGACATCGTTTCATTCTGGTGGCTTTCGATTATTTCACAAAATGGGTCGAAGCTTCGACATACAAGGCAGTGACTAAAAAGGTAGTGGCAGACTTTTTTCGCAACAACATAGTTTGTCGGTATGGAATTCCATAATCAATCATAACAGATAATGCAGCCAACCTCAACAATGATCTTATGAGTGAAACTTGTGAAAGGTTCAAGATTGCTCATCGAAATTCCACGATTTACCAGCCACAGATGAATGGAGCAAATGAGGCTGCAAATAAGAATATCAAGAAAATTTTAAGGAAGATAGTAGACAGTCATAGACAATGGCATGAGAAGCTACCATATGCTCTACTCGGTTATCGCACCACAATCAAAGCATCAACTGGGGAAACTCCTTATATGTTGGTTTATGGTTCGGAGGCAGTAATACCTGCCGAGGTGGAAATACCATCTTTAAGGATTATCCAAGAGGTTGGTCTGGACGATGCATAATGGATACGTAGGAGACATGAGCAATTGATGCTCATCGATGAAAAGAGGATTAACGCGGTTTGTCATGGCCAACTCTACCAGAACCGAATGACCAAAGCATTCAACAAGAAAGTCAAACCTCGACAGTTCACACCAGGTAGTTAGTATTGAAGAAGATCTTTCCTCACCAAAGAGAAGCCAAAGGGAAATTTGCACCAAATTGGCAAGGACCCTATATGGTTCATAGAGTACTCTCTGGAGGAGCGGTAATGTTAGTAGAAATGGAAGGCAAAGTGAGTACAAAACCAATCAATACAGATGCCATCAAGAAATACTACATCTGAAGACCTCAAGATTAGTCTTTATTCTTGTACTTTTGCATTTTGATGTAACAGAACTACGTCTAGACCTGACTTCCCACGATGGGGTACGTAGGCAACCCACAACGGATACGGTCTCCCTTAGAAAACCCAAAAACATAATTTCCATGTATTTAGAACTACGCTTGACCTGAATTCCCTCGGTGGGATACGTAGGCAATCCTTGTCGGATTTAGTCTTAATCGAACTACGTCCTGACCTGATTTCACTTGGATAAGTAGGCAGCCTGAGTCAGGCCCGATCATTCCATTTCATATTTTTCACTTTCGTATTGTATCGAACTATGTTAAGACCTGATTACATTTGGATACGTAGGCAGCTTGAGTTAAGATCGGCCATTGCATTACATGCTTCTATTTCTCCCACTTGTATTCGAACTACGTTACATCTGATTCCTATAATGGGGATACGTAGGCAGCCTGAGTCAGGCTCAATCAATGCACTACATAATTTCTTTTTCTTACCCTTAGGAAACACTTCATCATAGTTAGCGTAACCTTAGAATATGAAGAATCTCGGTCGATGCAGTGTCTGTGGAAGAGCTAGGGAAGCTTGATTCAGAATGGTAAAAGCTACAGTAAGACTATGTTGGATATAATCAACAAAATGGAAAGCTCGATGGACTTCGGAACATGTCATAATCTAAAAACGCTAGAGAATTACTATATATGTATATATATACGTAGTATATTTATTTTCTAGAAAACAAGCTAATTCTTTTCAAAAATATTTTTTGTACTCTTCCACCTACCTAGTCTCTAGGTTAAGAAACTACATACGGGCTAAGAAGACATCGAAAGATTCTAGTGACGAGGCTTCAGTCCGCGAGTCGATATGAATCAACACCCCCTACCAAACTAAAAAAAAATTTTGAGTGCAGGAACACATGAATCAAGAAAATTAAATCAAGTCTTGGGGCACGACCAGAAACGCCATTCGACTTCTCACAATCATGAGCCAAAATACTATTTCCATACTTTATTTCTTGGAAGTACTTCAACTTGCACCTTATGTCTAAGAAAATTTCATTTAAATTTTTTGCAGGTACGCTCAAGATCCGGATCAAATGCTGAAGAAAAGAGGATCCTCGTAGGAAAATAGGATAGTTAGCTTTCTATCAAATAACTCCACCAACTGGAGCTTGTAATCTAACCTCATCAACAACTCCACCAATCAGAGACCACCGTCTAACAGCGTCGAACTCCACAACCTGGGGTTGCACATAGCAAATGTCACTCAAACTCCACCGATTGGAGTTTGTACATAGCAAGCATCGTCAAACTCTGCCAATCGGAGGATTTACATAGAAAACATCGTCAAACTCCGTCAACTGGAGGCTATACATAGCAAACATCGTCAAACTCCGCCAACCAGAGGCTGTACATAGCAAACATCATCAAACTCCGCCAATCGGACGTTGTACATAGCAAACGTCGACCGAACTCTGCCAATCCAAGCTTGTATATAAGCAAAAAAAGCAACACTCCGCCAATCGGAGACTACATCGTAGTGATATCACTAAAGCTCTACCGACCGAAGGCATGCACGCATAGCAACACTGTCATACGTCGACAATTAAACTTTCATTACAAGCTTTACACAGTTGGGTACATGCTTTTACATTACAACATCCCCGCCAGTCGAGGGCCTCGACATTACAAGTTACTTTACACAACCAGATGCAACCTTTTACATTACAACAGCCCAGCCAATCGAGGGCCCTATATTACAAGTTACTTTACCTACATCACATTTACAATACAAAAAGGGACATCAACAATCGTTTGGACATCTACACTCTACTCTTTACATTACTATGTCGATTTATAATTTTTTGAACCACAACAGGTACTTTTCACTCTTTTATATGTTTTGCAGGATAACACATTACAACGAGGAACTCCCTCTAAGCAGTAAACTAGGGAAAGTTAGTGCAGTGTCAAGCATCACTAGCTACGTCAAGGATTTACTTTCAAAACTCAACTCGACTCGATATTCAGAAGTACAGATTTAAATCTTACTTATAACTCTTTCATGTCTCAGTTCATTATAACTCTTTCATGTCTCAGTTCATTATAACTCGACACTGGGGCATCATTTTGAAAATTCATCCCTCTACCATCAGTTTTCAGTAGGAATTGCTACGGAGCATTTGTCATTCATGTTTCTTTAGAACTATATCTCGTCCCTCTATTCGTGTTAATCTCTTCATACCTCACCACCAATAGATTTCAGTACTACCATAATTCGATACTGGGGCAAATTTTTGATAAAGTTTTCTATGTTCATACACTCTCGAATTACATATGGCCTGATTTCTCATCAGAGTTCGGCCATAACTCCATAAACATTCTTGCCAAGTTATTTCTCAAAGTGTATTTTGGTGCGTCGCCTAAAATTGGATTGTGCCAATATTTCTTTGTCCACGTCTTCTTTACTCTCTTCCATGGACAAAGAAAGGGGCAAGATGTTGACACCCAATTTTGGCTCTCCACATTTAACTGAAACAATAATAATAATAATAATAATAATAATAATAATAATAATAATAATAATAACAATATATGTTATGAAATTTTTATAGGTACACCAAAATATTTTTTATTTTTTATTTTACTTGATAAACGTATTTCATAAATGTTATTTCTTATAAAAATTAAATATAGTATATATGTATTACTACTTACTTTCTCAAAAAAAAAATTAAAATAAATGTCATTCTTAAGAAATGAATCTATTTTTTGTTCAAATATAATTTCTATTGTCGCAATAGATATTTTTCATACATTTTTTAAAATTAGATATCTTAATTAATTAATGAGTTACTAATTTATATTAATTTAATTTTAAGAGTGACTAATTTTATCAAATAAGCTAATCTTGCAAAATAATTATTTTTAATTTAATAAATTATGACTATTTAATAAAAGGGAGGTTATAATTTAAATGGATTCAATTTAAGCAATTTTGGCAATCCAAGTCCCCATAAGCAGGCCAATCCGTGTGTGCCACATAGGCGAGCACATGGATTGTGCTTCTTAACTTTTAATCTCAACCCTCTATTTTAATCCAAGGCTTTAATTAATCCAGCAAAATTAGAAGCAAAAATCCAAAAAAAATAATCCAAAAATCAGGGAGAGATGGAGCAAAAAGAAAAAAACGCAATACATATTTCAAAGATTCAAAAGATAGTCTTCTTGTCCTTCTATTTTCGGTTTTAAATTTGAGTTTGAGGAACTTCAAAATCGGAATCCTTGACATCAAAGCCCCTGTTAATTGCCCGACAAAAGGTACTTTTTTCGTCAATCTCTTCATTATGTTTTGTCTTAATGTAATCTGTTGGAACGTTTGCTGTAAAATGTGCAATGAGGTTGTTACTAACAAATTTTATTAATATTAAGTTATCAATACAATTTGAATAAAAAATCAAATGTTAAGAAATGTTAAGTCTTAAAGCTAGAATATGTTTGCATTACTGTTTCGAGGCAAATTATCAAACTTTAATCCATGATAATGGGAGAAGCAGGTTGTTAGTTTGATATAATGTAAACTGACATACAAAGGACTAAATTAGTAACTACTATTTGTTTGATAACGGTTCTTTCGATATCTAAGTGTGTGATGTATTCATTATATTTTATTTAATGCTAGCAGTAAGAAAAGGATAAGGGAAATAGTCGTTGTTTATTTTTTGTTCGAGTCCCCTTTTGTCTCGTTGCCTCGTTCTCAAACTAAGGTAAACGCACATGCTGCGGGTAAATTTCTTAGGCTTAGCAAGTAAATAGTTCAAACAATTTATGATCCACTAACCAAGTATTACTTTGTAGTTCTATTAGCTTGTATAACGTTGTTTTGATTATTTTGACCTCCTAAAAGGCTTTTGAGTTTTCCGAATGATTTCTTTAGTGACTTTGCTTGTTAGGCTATAGGTTGTTTGTACAATTCAATTTTTTTACTTTTTTAAAACTTTAGATGTTGCACCAGTTTTGGTTTGTCGGTTCTTCCTATTTACGGATAGTCAAATTTATATAAATGTATAGCTAAGGATGACTAGCTTATTCATTTTTTTTTATCATGGCTAGTTTGGTTCATGTTGTATTGTGTAAACATTGTGTAAGTTAAAAGGCAACTTTGGTAACCTTTAGAGAACCACAAACCGCATAAATTATTGGTCTTATGAGAATTGACATCACTATATTTGTATTTGTCTATTTTTGTTTAGATAGTTACATCACTGCACTATTTATTTAGTCACTAATCTTTATTTTCTTTGTTATGTTTCATGTACAATCGGGGGGCTGGAGTTTCTACTTTGGAACTCGTTATTGGCCTAAAATATTAGGCCAACATCAATTAGGATCATCGCAATGCTTGGAGTCTCGCAAATTAGGAGTCCAATATTTCTTAGCCTTTCTCTTTTCGAGTCTTAGTTATATTGTTTTGATATGTTGGCTAACATTTACTCTTAAGTTTTGATATATTGCTTGTCTTTCTTTGTTGTGAATTTTGTAGAAATGCTTTTAGAATAAATGATAAAAAAATATCTTTCTTAAAAATGGATTAACATTTTTACCTGTAACATTTTTTCAGGCCTTTTAAGTTAAAAAAAAAAAGGGGAGGGGGGGGGGTTATAGTTTAAAAGTTTTCCAAATGAAGTTTCAAAAGGGGTAAATTAATATTTACTTAGGCCTACTCATCGCTTAGGATCTCCAAATAAATTTGAAACTAGTTTAATATTTATCTTTAGACATTCATTTTTGTTTAAGAAAATAAGTAGAAAAGTAGGCTTCTATATTTAACAAAAATAAATATAACTATAGAATAAGGCTCAATAGTTAGAACTATTTTTATACTCTTTATAAAAATATATTGACTATTCTTACTTTTTTGAATCAAACATTGCTAAAAAATATTTTAATCTTTTAACATGCTATTTCAAAATTTTAGATATGCCAAGAGGTTCAAATACAAGGTACATACATATGTCATACATATAAAGGTATATACTCTATATTTTTCTCTACATAACCTATTATTTTTGTCTACTATCTCTTTTACTAATATTATTTATTTATTTTATAATTTATAAATCCCTACACTTAAATATACATATTATTTTACTAAATATAATATATCGCCAATTTGTCTATACATGTAAATAAATAATAAGTGTTCATATGGTTTAAACAACTTACATGTATATATATAGCACACTTTATAATAAACATATTTTAGATCACAAACTTTTATATAATATTTTAACATTTAGTATCATTATTATTTATTTCATTAAACTTCATTCTTCACACATACTACCCTATATATTTAAACCCGATTATAATCTTACTTTATTTTTACGTTTTAATATATAAATAAAACAACAAAATTTTACATCATTTAAACTCAACATTTATACATTTAGGTTAAGTTCAAATAAGACACATCTATTTTCTTACATATAAATTTATCATACATTTAAGTACATTTATTTATTTATTTTACAATATGATAAAAATACTACTATTAAATCTATTTTATAAGACATACATATGTCGTACCTTGTATTTTATTCTTTTCATAAACTAACTAATTAACTTATCATTGATTTTTAAAGAAAATAAATAAACAACTTTCTTAATTATATTTTCCTAAATTGAGTTTAAGGACTATATTCAGATAGGCTTTGAGGGATGCTTAATACCATCCCCTCGAGTAACCAAAATCCTTACTCAGAATCTCACTGATTTCGCAAATCAAAAATAGAGTTCACATTTACATATTACAAAAAGTGGTTTTACTAATATTTTCCTTAAATTTAAGGTGGTGGCTCTAAAACAAAAACAAAACAATTCTTCCAAAAATCAGAGTGGCAGCCATATTATGTTGTGAACTATTTCGGCTGGTTCAAAATAGGGGGGCGATACTTGTAAGGGTCTACATACCTCGGACTGAGCTTCCCTTTCTTGCCAAATTTCATCACTCCCTTCATAGGGGACACTTTCAGGAAAACTCAATCATCAATTTGGAACTCCAAGTCCTTTCTCCTTACATCTGCATAGGACTTCTGGTGACTCTGGGCTGTCATAAGTCTATCTATGATGAGTTGAACTTTTTACATATCACCAATAACCGAATCTGGCCCTATCAAGTCTGCTTCATCTACTTCAAACTAACCAACTGGAGATCTACATCTATGCCCATATAATGCCTCATAAGGAGCCATCTGGATGCTGCAATGGTAGTTATTATTGTAGGCGAACTCTATAAGAGGAAGGTTATCATCCCAACTACCCTTCAAGTCGATCACACAAGCTCTCAACATGTCCTCTAAGGTCTGAATAGTATGCTTAGCCTGGCCATCTGTCTGTGGATGAAATGTTGTGCTGAGGTTAACCTGAGTACCAAGACCTTTCTGAAATGACTTCCAGAAATGAGAGCTAAACTGAGGACCTCTATTTGAGATGATAGACAAAGGAAACCCATGCAACCTGACTATCTCATTAATGTAAAGCTTGGCGTAGTCCTATACCGAATCTGTAGTGTTGACAACCAAAAACTGCGCAGACTTAGTAACTCTATCAATTATCACCCAAATGGAGTCATGATGTCTGCAAGTACGAGGTAAACCTATAATGAAGTCCATGTTGATCACTTCCCACTTCCATGTAGGAATGTCAATCTCTTGAGTAATACCTCCTAGTTTCTGATGTTCTACCTTCACTTGCTGACAATTGGGGCAACTAGCCACAAAATATGCCATATCCCTTTTCATACCATTCCACCAAAAGACTTCTGGCAGATCATGGTACAACTTGGTGGCACCTGGATGAATAGAATACTTGGAGTTATGGGCTTCCGCAAGAATCTATTTTCTTTACTTACCAACCTTAGGAACATATAATCGACCTTGATAGCGAAGCACACCATCTCCCCTTTGGGAGAAAACCTCAACTCTCTGTTGATGAACTGCACCCTTCAGTTGAAGCAAAATTTGATCACTGTCTTGCTTTTCCTTAACCTCTACTACCAATGAAGATTCCGACCCATTCTGAACTACTACACCTCCATATGATATTCTCATAAGGCGAACTCCCAAGCGAGTAAGCCTGTGAACATCTTTTGCTAGTTCTTTCCTTTCTTCCTCAACATGCACTACACTACCCATAGATAGTCTAATAAGAGCATTTGCTACTACATAGGCCTTACCAGGATGATAAAGCACACTCATATCGTAGTCCTTGAGGAACTCAAGCCACGTCCTCTGGCAAAGATTCAACTATTTCTAGGTGAACACCTATTGAAGGCTCTTATGGTATGTGAACACATATACGTGAACACCATATAAGTAATGTCTCCAAATCTTTAGGGAAAATACCACCGCTGCAAGCTCGAGGTCATGAGTTAGATAGTTCTTCTCATGTACGTTAAGTTGTCTAGAAGCATAATCTATAACCTTACCTCACTGCATCAACACACAATCTAGGCCGACTCTGGATGCATCACAATAGATCACATAACCGTTTGAACCCTCTGGTAGAGTCAAAACAGGAGTTGTAGTAAACCTAGTTTTCAGTTCTGCGAAGCTCTTCTCACACTCATCTGACCACTGAAACTTAACCTTTTTCTAAATTAATTTAGTCAATGGAGAAGCTATGGATGAAAATCCTTCCACAAACCTTCTGTAATAACCCACCAACCCCAAGAAACTTCTTATATCTGTAAGAGAGGTTGGTCTGGGCCATTGCTTCACTGCCTCTATTTTCTGTGAATCCACTCGAACCCCTTTGCTAGACACAATATGCCCACGGAAGGCAACTGATTGCAACCAAAAGTCACACTTGCTAAACTTAGCGAATAACTGGCAATCTTTGAGAGTTTGCGGGACAACCCTCAAATGAGTCGTATGTTATTCCTCATTCCTAGAGTAAATGAGGATATCATCAATAAAGACGAGAACGAACAAGTCCAAGTACTTCTTGAACACCCTGTTAATTAAATCCCTGAAAGCTGCAGGAGCATTGGTTAGTCCAAATGACATAACTACAAATTAATAGAGACCATACCAAGTTCTGAAGGTTGTTTTCAAAATGTCACTATCTCTGACTCTGAGCTGATGATAACTAGATCTGAGGTCTATTTTTGAGAAATGACTAGCACCCTAAAGTTGGTCAAACAAGTCATCAATCCTGGGGATGGGATACTTATTCTTGATAGTGACTTTGTTCAACTACCGATAGTCAATGCATATCCTGATAGAACCATCTTTATTTTTTCACGAATAACACTGGTGCACCCCATGGGGAAATACTAGTGTAATGAATCCCATATCTAGAAGGTCTTCCAACTGTTCTCTCAATTACTTAAGCTCAACTGGCGCCATTCTGTAAGGAGGAATAGAAATAGGTTGGTTATCTAGAAGGAGATCAATTCCAAAGTCAATTTCCCTTTTGGGAGGAACTTTCAGAAGATCTTCTGAAAACACGTCTGGGAACTCATTAACTATGGGGACTAACTCAAGAGTCGGCATCTCAGAGCTTGAATGCTTAACCCAAACAAGATGATAGATATACCCCTAAGAGATAATCTTTTTGGCCTTAAGGTAAGAAATGAATCGACCCATAGGCACTGAACTACTACCCTTCCATTCAAGGACTGGTTTGCTTGAAAATTGAAAACGTACGATCCTAGTTCAACAATCGACTGAGGCATAATAGGAATTTAACCAATCCATGCCTAGAATGATATCAATGTCTACCTTTTATAACTCTACAAGATATGCTGAGGTGACTTTCTGAGAGACTGTGACACGGAAATTTATGTATACCTGTCTAGCTATAACTGGGTCACCGACTGGAGTAGAAACTGAGAAGGGTTCTGAAAGAGTTTCTGGACTGACACCGAAGTTTACTGTTATATATGGAGTTACAAAGGAAAGACTAGCCCCTGGATCTAACAAAGCATAAACATCTAAATGAAAGACTCGTAATATACCAGTGACTACATCAGGAGAATCTTCCTGATCCTGGCGAGCCTGAACAACATAAAATGTGCTCTGGCCCTGATCGCCACCTGTACCAAACGATTTACCATGTTGAGTTGGGCGACCTTATGGTGCTATTGAAGTTGTGGACTGAGCTCTACCATTATTATTTCTTGACCCTGTTTAGAAGAAGGATAATCTCTCAACTTATGACTAGTCTTACCACACCCAAAACATCATTCCTTTCCTGCAAGACACTCGCCCAGATGGTTCTTACCACACTTAGGAAAAGTTGGGAAGGTTCTAGTACCTGAAACACTCCTCTGAGACTTAGAGCTTGATGCCCTACCCTTCTGATCCAGTCGAAACCTGGAGGATGGAGCACTAGATGATGAAGGGGCTGCAGTGGTAGATTTCTGCTGAAACTGCAAGCGATTTGTACCACCCAATTTCTACTTAGAGTAATCATAGTTACCTGTCCTAGCCTTCTTCTACTCCTTAGCCTGTTCCTTAAGCATGTCTCCCTCAACCTGTTGAGCTTGAGTCATAAGGCTAGAGATATTCATATTTTCCAGCAACATAGCGTTTCAACACTCTCTCTTCACTGACTCGGATACCCCAAATAGAAAATTACTCATTTATGCCCGTGGATCGGCAACCATATGTGGAGCATACCTAGAAAATTTGGTGAACTTAGGTTCGTACTCATGGACTGACATAGTACCTTGCCTCAAATTCATAAACTCTTGAGCCTTAGCCTCTCTTAACTCCCTCGAGAAGAATCTGTCCAGAAAAGCTCCAGGAAAACACTCCTAAGTCATAGGAACTGCATCCGTACCCCGATTTTCTTTCCATTGGGTAAACCAAATGTGACCTACATCATTAAGTTGGTACGATGCCAACTTTACCCTATCATTGCCAGTTACTTGCATCACTCCAAAAAAAATTTTAACCTCATCAATGAAATTATGTGGGTCCTCACCAACTTGAGACCCTAGAAACTCAGGTGGATTCATCCTAACAAAATCTCAAACCCTAGCTGCCACTGATCCACCATTTCTATTAGTAGGAGCTGGAACCTGTTGATTGTTCTGATTAGTCATACTCTGAGCCAAAAGTTTGATAGTATTTTGAAACTCTACATTCAAAATCTCATGATCTGGGAAATGAGGGACTGTGTTAGCATTGTGTGCATTAGCATTCCTTGGGTAAGCTCGAAAATGAGGCATGATCTGAAACACATAACGATGGATTAGATAGGATATCATACCCACGCACAATAAGAATAGCAAGAAAGTGAAGTCTTTCTTAAAACACTTCATAGCCTCCCTTGCATTAGACGTTGTTCATTTCACACCCATGAAAAGGACTCTACTTAGTGTGGCTTTCAGGCATCCTAGGACTCATGAACCTAATACTATGATACCAAGTTTATCACACCTCAAGGCTACCCCTGGACGTAAACACGGGACCTAGGATCACGAGTGACCGCAAGCTAACCCTGAGCTGGCATATCATAAGCATAATAAAATATTACTGAATAAAATATACTATGCAGAAGCTTAAAACCATAATTAACTGAAAGTGGGGAATACCCAATACTAATCTGAATATATAAAAGTCTATGAGCTTAATAACAACTGGAAGAAATTATTTCATTATATATCGTATTGAAAAAAAAAAAAAAAATAACAACTGGATGATCAAACTCAAAACTAAAGCTGAATCTAATACTATGTCTGGAAAGCCTCTATTGACTAGAGTTGTTGGGACATGCCCCCAGCTAACTTTTAGCATAAACTGAAACTTAAGACTGAAAAAAGAAAGATAACATGTCAATCATCCTCGAAGAATGAGGACTCACCACTAATGTTGTTGAACTAGAGATCGGGAACCGATTTATGCGTGATCTGAATGTTGAGGACCTGAACCTACATCACGAGAAGATGTAGTGCAGAGTATGCCTCATTACTTGAACGGCACTGAGCATGTAGGATAGAATAAAACTGAACAAAACATATAACTGAACAAAGTGATATAGAAATGATATAATCTGAATATGATAAATATGCTAAACATGACGAACATGAACTATCTGAATATAATGACCAAGTTTATAACATACTGAAACTGACTATTGAACTGTAACTGATAACCTGGTCAAGACACTAGAATCTGTCTGTGGGAGCTACTAATAACCGACATAAAACCACATGAGTTAAATGTGGAGTCCGATGTATACACCCCATCGAGAGGACCCAATATACCTTTCCAAAGGTATAGAGGCATGACTGACGTGATCACTAAGTATAATGCCCACAAAGGGGACCTACATACGGGGCACAAAGTTTTGGGATTATGAGGGTTACTGACCCTTGTTCAACTCGGTATTAAGCCTACTCCCAATATAATGTATAAAATACAACAAAACTGTAATAAACTGAATAGCTCGAGATTCTGACATATTAACTGAAAAAGCAACATTAATGTACTGATAATGAAACATTTTTAATTGGAGCATGTATAACTGAATAAACTAACCTAGAAAATGTAAATCATGAACTAAACGAATCTACAGAACTAGGGTTCTGAGTTTCAAGCAAGAACTAAGAAATAATTCCATGAAAACATGATAATCTGATTTGGATTATTCTAACAACTGAATCACAACATAAATTCGTAATTCTAGAAACCCTAGGTCTGAGCATGATGTAGGGAATCAAGAATTTGACTAAATTCTAGGGACCTAATGGGTGAAAGGAACCCACTAGTGAAATCCCACATACCTGGTGACGAAATTCATGGAGAAACCTTTCGATTTCGGGACTGGAACTGAAGAAAACCTTGTTGCGTTCTTGGACTAGGGCTTGGTCGACTCTTTCTCCTTCTTTTGATAGGTTTGATCAATTTCTTTGAAAAAGAATTGGTTAGGGTAAGTACTGATTAAGTTACTAGGCTAATACTGACCAAAACCACGTACTTTAGGGGTTAAACGACGTAGTTTAGGTGTCCAACGCATAGGGGGGGAAAACAAACGACCCCTGACTTAAAAGCTGTCGGGCCAATGACGGACCTGGTCCACAGACCATGGTCCCACCTATGGTCCATCCTGGTCAATCATCGATTGGCTTTAGAGAATGAGATTTGTGGACCACGATCCATGGACCGTGGTCCCACCTACTGCCCATAGGTCTTGGCCATGGGTCAGGATTTTCTGGAGTTTTACTGCGGACCACGATCCACGGACCGTGGTGCCACCTACGTCCCATAGGTCCTGGCCATGGGTCAGGGTTTTCTGGGGTTATTTTGCGGACCACGATCCATGGACCATGGTTCCACCTACGGCCCGTAGGTCTAGGCATAGGTCAACCCTTAGTTAAATTTTCTGGGGGTTTCTTAGTGGGTTGCTGGTGGCCAACTACGAACCCCACCTACATTATGTGGGTCACCCTACGGTTCGTGGGTGGTACCTGCAACTTCTAAAAAGCTTGCTTGTTAGTCTTTCTAGGGTATGGGGTGTTACAGTTGATCTCAAAGGATTAACAATTGGCATCAAAGACTTTCTGGAAATATACTCTCAACTCTCTCTTGAACTTGAATTATGAATTCAAGAGTCATGCTTTAGGATATGAAGGATCTCGTGATGATAAAATAGACTCATGAATACATTCTCCTAATTCTCATACTCACTTGCTCGAGTCTTGAAACAAGTTATTAGAAGTTATAGAAGACTCCTCAAAAAGACTCAAAGGGACCTTCTTAAAATGTTTGGAAGAACTCTCAAAACTTAACTCTTAACTCTACCTTGAAGTTGAATTATGAATTCAAGGTTATGGTTCATGTTATGAATGATTTCTAAGTGTTTAGAAATATTTTGGAGTAGTTAGAATCAAAAGGGAGTGAAGGTATACTTCAAAGGGACTCAAATGGGACAACTGACGTAAAAATAGTTGGGGCAGGTGACCTTGACACATTCCTAGCGCGGGGTGGCAGCCCCTTAACTTCAGAGGCTGCTTATTGGCGCACTTCTAGCGTGCCACCATTCCTCCAGACAATTTCGACGAATTTTTCTACTTATTTGTCTGACCTTAATTCGTCTAGAATCAAATGGTTTCTTCCCACATCACTTGGATTCGATTACTCAACATAATTACACTCTAATCTACTCAATACAGCCCTCAAAACACTCATTTTTATCTCAAGAATTCATCAAAACCCCAACACAACAAGATTTAGAATGAAACTTCAACAACACTTATGGAAAACCTAAATCTTGCAATCTTTATGGGAGAATTTGAATATGAAAATCATGTTTGGCGTGTGGGTGAACGAACCCAACTCTATAGAAATTTACATACCTCTTAGGGATCAAACCCATGGCGAAAATCCGCAACAAAACTCAAGAACCTCGATGAACGCCTTGATCCTTTCCTATTTTCTCCTCATTTCTCTTCTTGAACTCTCAACTAGAACTCTAGGCATATATTAGGATCGTAAACCTGAACCTAATCATATTAGACCCCTAAAACCTTACTAAAAATGAATTAAATCTGATTGGGTAAGGAAAAGACCAAAATACCCCTCTTAAATCCGGGTAACTTTCCTTAAATGGACAGCCCAACTTCAAACAGTCATATCTCCCTCATACAAGCTCAAAAATTTTCAAACTTGGTGGCGTTGGAAAGAGGATTCCAATACCTTTGATTTGATATCTTATGGGACACCTAAATAATCTTATACTTAAAGTTATGGTCGTTTGAAGTTGACCCAAAACATAGAAGAACTTAGGAATGACTTGAATGAATTCTCTTTAATTCTTTTTGGAACTCAAGGTGCTACATCTGTTTATCTTAATACTTAAGAATTTTTTTAAATTCTTCTGTAACATCCTTCTCATAACGGAGGATGGTTCGAGTCTTAGTTCAATAATTTTTCTGGGGTGTTAGAATATCTCCCCCTTCGGATCATTCGTCCTCGAATGATGGTTGGACTGGGTATGGAATAGGGTTACTCTTATCATCTATGCAATACCAACTAGAATTGTCCGCATTACTATTCGTAACCAACTAAGGGCTCTCATTTAGCTATTTCTCATAGTAAAACCTAATCCTGCTCTTCTTCCTTATTTATAACCTTAGATGGAATTACCACACCATCATTATCACGATAAGAACATTAACCTTCTCCTTCTAACATCACTCCACTACTAAAAGGACCTCTGAAAAGTTATCTCCCGTACTCTTTAGAGCTCATTACTATCTTATTCTCAACACTTGACTTGATTTCTCATTTTATCATCTCCCCCTTAGGTCTAAAGTTGATACGTGGAGGCGATGGACCTATTCCATCATCTCTAAACCTGTCTACAACCATTTTTCACAACTTCACTACTATTTGCCCACTTATTATACCTCATTATTGAATCAATTTTATAACCTCATGAACATCGTGACCCTCTCAAACAAATCATAAGCCTAGCTTAGATCTATCACTTTGTGAATACTCTATTCTCTTATTCAACACATGAATTTAGTCTCCTCTAATACGATGGCACATCGACATCAACTCTATTTTGGTTAAAATATACTTTATCTCATCATAACTAGTAACTATTCCTCTTCCTTCTATCGAGAACTTTGTATAACACTATTATTCCTTATTCCACTCATAAAGGAACTCATCACTTATAACTAACTGGGTGCATGATTGCAATAACATAATCTGCCCCATCATTATCTCCTTCATTTGATTACTGAACCTCTGCATACTTTCCTCTAACTTTGGGCACTCTTACTACTACTTCTTATAATATCATTACTCATATTACCTTTTTGGGATAAACATACTACCCAGGCTCTAACATACTTTCTCATAAGGATCTCAACTAAAACATGGCTTAGAGAAGAGAGTACGACTCATTTTTAGCTTTAATGCACGATTCATATGAACATGAACGCATTCCTTTGAAACTCAACACTTAACTCACTCCTGGGCTTTTATCAAGCCCCTCTGGAGTCTCATGACTTCCTCAAGATTTTGCTAAGAGAAACTCATTGACAAAGAACTGACTTTGCTTTTCAATGACCTCAGTATGAGAGGTAGTCGAATGGATATGAGAACGCATGAATTAGAACAAGTCTCTATGACGCTGCTCTAATGCACGATTAAGAGTATGAAATAAGGGAAATTTTTCCTAAATGTATGTAGTCCCTCATTTATAAAAGTGGGGCCCTCACAACCACAAATAAGATCCTACATGACACGGCTTTATAGACATCCTAGGACACTTGAACTATGTGCTCTGATACCAAGTTTTTCATGACCTGAGTCTACACTTGGACATGGCCGGCACTCGAGAACCATTGATGGTCCCCCAGCGAACCTTCATCCTAGCTGACTACAACCGGAAGTCTAACTCAAGCGTGGAAAATCTTAAAAATTGAATTCAATTCAAATACTCAACTTTAAAATAAAGCAACAATACATATGCAATATATGGAAAGCTTTTAAACATTAGAAAGCAACTCAGTTTGTATGCAAGGATACAAGATAAACTCTGCTTGTATATGAAAATACAAAGTAAATTATGTGTATATAAGAATATGAAATATCTCTGTGGGAGTTTATCTAACCGAGAACTATCACTATGAGCTATGTGATGATACAACGTCTTGCCTCACGCTGCCAGTGTCGTCCTATAATTTGCCGAGGTATAGAACCTCCTACTAAGTGGATCCACTAGTCTATGCTAAAAAGCATTAAGGAATCATCTAAAAAGTATGACCCTTTCTACCCACATTGGCTACATAGTTTATGAGGGTTGTGAGTTGTATGAACTCTCCCCCCATATCGGTGCTCAATACTACTCCCAAAATATATTAGCTCATATGTTTAAAAATATAACTCTTTCTGTTTTTTGAGTTTATTACTAAAAAATATTTCTCTTAAAAGAGATGGTACTCAAATTGCTCAAAACTCTTTTGGAAATCTCAGTTTCCTCTCATCTTAAATGTAAAAATATTTACTCTTGGGAATACTTAGTTCCCATATATCATTTTAAAGAAAATAAACTAAGCTCTACTCTTCCTCAACTCAGTGCTCAAGTCTTTAAAACAAGTTTTAAAACAATTTGTAAAAAGAGTTCTTAAAATAGGGTTCATGCCGAAATATGGACTTGAACTACTCAATTCAAGGTTTTCAATAACCATGCATAGAATTCAATACTTGGAACTCAACAACTCCGGAACTCAAGTAGTCAATGATACTACTCATCTCAAGAATGCTCGACTCGGAGGGTTCATGCGTAATTATGGGCATGAACTACTCAACTCAAAGACTCAATGATACCTCTCATCTCAAGACTGCTCGACTCATAAGGTTTATGAGGGATTATGGGCATGAACTACTCAACTCAAGGAACTTCATGGGTAACATGTAGTAGACCCATGATTAGGAATATAATCCCAAAATGATTAGGAACTCAATACTCAAGACTTAGAACTTGAAGACTTCTCTCAAAGATACTCAACTGATGGAGTTCATGTGGAATTTATGGGTATGAACGACTCTACTCAAGGGTCTAAATAACAATATGGAACTCATGTATATGACTCTTCCATTCTCATACTTACGTTATCAAAAACTTAGTTCAAATCGATAGTTGATGTCAAAGGATTCACAATTGGACTCAAAGACTTTCTTGAACTCTAGTCTTAACTCTCTCTTGAATGAATTCAAGAGTTATGGTTTATGATATGAATGATCTCGTGATGATAAAGTAAACTCATGAATACATTCTCCTAATTCTCATGCTCACTTTCTCGAGTCTTGAAACATGTTATTGAAGTTGTAGAGGACTCCTCAGAAAGACTAATAGGGACCTTCTCAAAATGTTCGGAAGAACTCTCAAAACTTAACTCTTAACTCTACCTTAAATTTGAATTATGAATTCAAGGTTATGAATGATTTATAGGTGTTTAAAACTAGTTTGGAGTAGTTAGAATCAAAATGGAGTGAAGGTATACTTTAAAGGGACTCAAACGGGACAACCGACGGAAAAGGAGTTGGGGCAGGCGACCCTAGCACATTTCTGGCGCGAAGCGCCAGCCCCTTAACTTCAGAGGCTGCTTATTGGCGCACTGTTGGTGCTCCACCATTCCCCCAGACTGTTGGGCATTACATAGTTATGCTTAGATGTGCGCTAACTTCATGTCCAGCGAAGACATTTCTTTGAAAAGTGAACTAAGAAAGGAAAAGAAAAAAGAAGAAAAATATACATTTTAGAGAAAAATAAGAAGGCCAAAAGAAGACGATGTTGGGAACAAAGGGTTTGTTTAATAGGTAGGTAATTATAATTTGGGGCTGCTGTATTAATTGGGTTGGATTTGGGGCGGGTTTAATTAGTAAT
The DNA here is from genome assembly GCA_029582605.1 of Solanum gracilifrons. NCBI lineage: Eukaryota > Viridiplantae > Streptophyta > Magnoliopsida > Solanales > Solanaceae > Solanum > Solanum gracilifrons. The sequence goes on along the minus strand of JAJOOH010000332.1, from coordinate 109,726 downwards.
GGGTGAATTTATAAATTATATTAATTTATTAAATTATAACCAATGGTTGAGCATCACGTATTTAAAAAAATACTTAAATAATTTAAATGAAAATATGTTAAAGAAGTGGTTAAATTTGGACCCAAAGGTTGATGACAAGGGTATTTTGGAGCCAATAGGTGGATGAGGGGTAATTTTGTACCATTTCTAATACTTTGAGTTTACTTTAGGCCCTTCTCTGTATTATGTAATGTTTCAATTTATGAAGTTAACATGATGTAGTCTAAATTTATATATTTTTGTTAACAAATTTTTTTGTGATGTAGATATATGCTTCAGAATATCTTTTTCCAAAATTTAGAGAATTGTCACAATTTATTTTTTTATGCTTAAGACAAAAGAATGACATTATTTATCAATACTACTTATGTGATTGGTGAAATGGTTATATGGACCCTCGTACTTGTACATGTTTGTATTATGAATCCTTCTACTAAACATTTTATCAACTGAACCCTTAGACTCAATCTAAATAACAATTTTAAACCCCTCTTATCATGTGTGTAGTTGACTCTCCCTTAAATTGATGACATGTCAAATCCATATCACCTATATCAATGACATGTCATAATTATCTTTATCAAATATTTTTTAAAATTATTTAATAAAAAGTAAAACAATAAAATTTAAATTTATTCCTTAAAATAAAATTTTGAAACTCCTACATCTTCTCCCCCATTCCCACCTTAAAACAGTCAAAATCTATTGGAGAAACTCTTGTCGGCGAGACTGTCTATACTCTTTTCCTCACCCGTCTTTAATCTCCGCAGAACATCCTTGCTATTTTCCTTTCCTCCTCTTTCAACCATCACCAAACTACCAAACTAAGCCGCCGCCGCACTACCGGATCTACCGAAAATATCTTCGCTATTGTAACTAGATCCTTCAACCCTCACCCGCCTCATTCTCCCCTCCACTGACTAGCACCGTCTCTCTCACTCTACTTGAAACCAATTGTCTCCGACGAGCAACACCACCATCGATCTCTCCCTATGCCGGCGAATCAATGGACTCAAGGAGGTTCCAATGCCAAGATCTTTTAAAGATGATGACAGGTGTATGGAAAGAAAAAAAAGGGTCGGGCATTGAGATGGCTGCAAATGAAGGGAGTGGGTGAAGAAGATGAAGGCTTTTTAATTAATGTTAATTTTTTTTTCTTTTATTCTTTTACTAATATTTTTAAAATTGATATATAGTACTCACTCGCCTTAAGGTGCGTGAAGTCACATGCTTTCGCCAACTCAGCCATCTTAAAGACATATAAGCTTGGTCAATGATTAGAGGGGTTTGATAAATTGTGTTTTATTGAGTTTAAGGTTCCATATGACAAATGAGTAAATAGAAGGGCCCACAATACAAACTGATACAAATACAAGGGTCCGCCAGACCATTTCGCCTATGTGATTTAGATTGTCAGGCAGTTGGTTTCAAAATAGTAATTACTATGTAAACATTACCCTTTTGTTTCACTTATTTACTATTTTTTTAATATTTCAATATTTTAGACGAAGAAAAGTTTATATGACTTGTAATAATGTCAGGTGAAGTTTGTATTAGTTTAATTTTTATTATTTATTTAATAGCTAATTTTTGTGAGGTAAATATTTTCATTAATGCAAATATATATTTATATTTGGGTAGGTATTTGTATTTAAATTAAAGTTTTACATATGTCACAAATGTATTATCAAGTTAACAAGATCTTCTAACTTCAAAATATATGATTTTAAAATGTTCCGAGTCCTTTTTTTTAGGAAAATACTGACAACAAATGTGAAAATATGTGAATATATATGAATCATATGTGAATATTTATAAGTATAAAATTTATTAGAAATTCAATTATTGCAAATTAATTCTTTAGTTATAACATTAGAAATTCTCTTAGTTGTTACTAATTATTAAAAACCTTTTTTACACTCTTTTACATTCTTAGTTATAATATTATAAATTTCATTGTTAGTACATTAATTATTTCTATCTTTCAATTCTTCTTATATTAACTTTTGACCAATAATTTTTCATATTATTATACCGCCCCTATATATGTGATAACATGGTGTTGTTATTTTTCCTCTATGAACTATGTCTTTGTTGGGTGTAAGATGAACATGTGATTATATTTATGATTTCACAGGTAGAATATATTCTTTAACTTTAAGTTTTCATTTTTGCGGTGAATAAAAGGGAAACATTTCTCAATTAACTATGGACAGTCAGATAACTATCTTCGGTTTATTACACAGTCAATCGAGAAGTCAAATATGAGAGTCAAGAACAAGAAAGTCATCTATTATGTTATAACTTATAAAATAAAAATTAATATACAAAAAATAGTTCTAGAAGATAAAACGTAGTTCTCTCTACATGTTTATATGACATCTAAACAATTTAACGTTAAATATATACATTATTGCATTTACCTAATAAAAGTTTTCATTGACCATCTTCATAGATTCGTGTGAATAAGATATATATATATGACAATCCACATTGAACATTCACAAAAGAATCTGCATAATTATTTTGTGCTAAGCTTATTATTCAAATCTTCTTTTGAATTTTTTTGAGGGGTTGTGACATTTCGATAAGCTCCGACTTTTTTGAAAGGTTGTGATTTTTTCAAAGGGTTGTGCCTTTTCTGATAAGTTGTGACTTGTTCAAAGGGTTGTAACTTTTTCGATGAGCATTGACTTTTTTGAAAGGCTGTGGCTTTTCTGATAAGGTACCTATTCATTCTCTTTTTTTTACTATAAAAAGAGGGGTTTCATCTCACTTTTAATCTACAATTTTTTTATGTTTTCTACTCTTCTTAAAAAAAATCTAAATGTTATTAACAATAGTTGATTAATTTCAAAATTCAACGAAATTTGAGGTAAAGAGTTGGTGAATAAATTGTAGAAAATCATCCACACTCGTATTTTCCTCTTACTAGTTTCATCACATACGTACTTCAATATTATTTATATAATTTTAGAATATTTATACCCTTTTAATTAACCTAAATATTTTATTTATTGAAAAAAACTTATTTACTATGTATAGTCACAATAATTTCAACATTCATGTTTCTTCGGTAATAAATCACAATCATTCACTTATAAATTCTAAGGGGTCTCTTTTCTGCAACAATTTGAGATCATTTAAAATTCTCATTAATGATACATCCGCAATCCATTGAAATGGTTTGCTGAAGTTTTTAACATGAAAGTTTAGGTATGGACTTTCTATCAAATAAGAAAAAATAAAGAACAGAGAAATGTGCAATTAATTGTGAACTTTGCTTCACACTTAAAACTTCTGTATATAGTGAGCGAGAATTTTCATTTCTTCAATTAATTTATTTTGTGTTTTAATTCGATAGAGACATTAATAATTAGTGTTCACATAACGAGTGAACAGTGATGAATACACATGTTGTTGAACATTTCTAATAAAATTAATAGATCAAGTTGTGGTACAGACAATAATAATAAACAAATACAAAAAAGGCACATGATCTTTATACTTTTCCATTGTTTATTCTTTTACCCTAAAATGAAGGAGTTTTTCCTAATTTTTCTAAAATAGCAGGCATCAACGTGGTCCATTCAGTTATTAGTTTTGATTAAAAGTTGTAACACCTCGGAAATTAGTAGGTTAAACTAGAGCCTAAATGTGAGGGTTAAGGGCAAGGGCTAAGGTTTTTGGGTGAGGGCCATGGCTAGGGGGCCAAGGCTGCCTAAAAATCACCTAGCCACTGCCCACCATGACCACGAGGGTCTTCACGACCCGTGATGGCAACCACAAGTCGTGGTGCCACCCGTGGTAGGTGAGGCAGTAGCTTCATGAACTACCCAAGCAAAGGCTCCCCTTCACGAGCCACTTCACAACTCGTGGTGAAGACCACGGACCATGGGAAGGCTCGTGAGGTTGCCTTAGCTTCATGGGGTATGTCAAGTTGGGGAGGTCACTGGTCAAGGGACCATGGGCACCACCACGAGTTGTGGTCCCCTTGACGGGTCTTGAAGGTGGGCGTAGTCCCTGGGAAGGAGCTGCCTAGTCGAGGGTGTTTTGGTAAATTCCAAATTAGTTAGTTAATTAATGGGGTTGATTTATATTGTTTTATTTCACATATATAAACTATTTTGAGTCATTAAAACCCCATTAACTATTATTCCTAAAAACCCAAAATAGTTCATCTTCTCCAAAAATTCTCTCTCTAGAGAAGAAGAAGAAGAAGAAGTGGAAGGTAGGGCTTGAGTAATCAAGGTATTTCATATCAAATTAAGGGGAAAATTCCATTAAGGTATGGTAGCTTTTAATCTATTGTAGCTTTCACCCATAGAGTCCCTTCAAAACTAGATTTCAGAGCTTTCAATTTCCCCAAAAAGCTAGGGTTTCACTCTAAGTCATGGGTTCCTTCCTAAAACACTTTCAATGGTTGATTTATGATGTATTATGACTGAATTGATGATTAATTGATGATTTATGATTAAATCCCCTCAAGAACCCATGATTTCCCTATATTGCTAAATTGTGACTTCATGATGTGGGTTGATTGATTATAGGAGCATGTGAATATATTATGTCTATATTGATTGAGTTTATTTAATCATGATATTATCCTTATCTAATGTAGTAATTGTAGACGTTTGAGTTGAGGCGGGGTATCTAGTAACAATCTCTTATCCCATAATAATGAACTAAAGTAATGAATGTTAAGTACTCCGTGGGGAATAATGCTAAGCACCGAGTGGATATGGATTGAGATGGATGTTCATCCGTGATTTGAGGTAGGTATCTAGTATAAATCTCTTGAGATGGATGCTCATCCGTGAGTTAAGGCGAGGTATTTAGTAGAAATCTTCATATCCCATAACTATGTGCCCACATAGGTTATTAGCTAGTGGATCCACCTAATTTAAATGTTAATGGTCCTACCTTAGGCAAGTAGGAATCCCTTATTCGGTGTGGGTAACACCGGGATTCCATTACATGATTTGCTTACATGGTCTATGTCGGTTAAGGCTTACCCCCACAATGAATTTTAATGAACTATTGCTTCTTAAGAATGCACTACTTAGTGTAGGTGGGGTATGGGACTTCATCCATGCATTGCACAAGTAGGCTTTGAGAGTAGTCATGGTGTGTTCTTTAATGTTATAATGTCTAATTAAATGAATGTGCTTATAATGATGCTAATGAGAATGTTGACTTAAAAGCTTAATGTAATGATGAGTGCTTAACTTGGATTGTTATTATGAGTTGCTTTCCTTGTCATGACTTATTGAATGTGAATATTCCTTGTCTATGGTGGCCTCAAAGGGATACTTAGTATGAATGGTATTATGGGATGCCATTCATACATTGCACAAGTATAACTCAGGATTGCCTAAGATGATGGTCCTATTATGTTGTGATGATTTATATGATGAATATTCTTGTGACTCATATTTAATACTAAAAGTACATGATGAATCTCAAACTTGTTGAATGCATGGTTTTCAACTAAAATGTCTTTTTTAGCATGGTTTTTGCATAGCTATCATACTTAGTGCATTCTTGTGCTAACTCATATTTCTTCTACATTTTTACAAAGTGTAGGTTTCGGATCTTAAGGTGATTTCTACGGTTCAAAGCTTGGATTGACTATTCTCCAAAGCTAGTGGTGAGTCCTCATGGTTCGAGGACGAGAGTTATTCTTTTCTAGTTTTTTTCATGTCATTTTATGTTTCGGACTATCTTGAAGGGCTGTGAACCTATTATTGATTCAAACTTGTATTAGATGGCCATGTGAGACTGTTTTTAAATAAAGACTTCGATTGTATGGATAAAAGTTTTTAAATTCTGTACCATATTCTTATTTCTTATGTTAGGAGGCTTGTATGAGGGTTTACGGAGTCTTGTACGCCATGTTACGTCCGAAGTGTAGGCATGGGTCGTGACAAACATGGTATTAGAGCACAAGATTTTGAGATGGTTTTAGGATGATGTCTCATAAGCCACGTCTAGTAGAGTTTTGTTCATAGAGTGAAGCGTGCCACATTTATGAATGAGAGGCTATAATCTTTTAGGAAACTACACTTCTTTCATTACTTTCAGTTGTTCCATAGAGTGTTAACTTTATAAGATCTCTCTCCTACTCCTTATCCGATGGTCTTGAAGATGCGACTACTCAAAGGGCTAATGCTACAAGGATCGAGGGAGAAAAGTTTAGTAGTGATGCCAATTCCGCCTAATTAATTACACTTCTAGCATGGCATTAAGCAAGTTCCTTCTTCTGCAAATATGAGATAGACCGACAGTCGGTACGGGACTAAGGGACTGTGGGAATAGCGATAGACCGGATTCAAAGATATAAGCCAATCAAAACAAAAGGAAGATGGTGAAAGACCACCATAAAGAGACCCTCGCTCACGCCTTAGTCTTATTCGAAAAGAAAAGCGGGGTAAGCCGTCTTTCGCCTTTCTAAAGACAATCGATTATTGGATTTCACCAAGCCAACTACCACTACCTGGGGATTTCTAGATCCACTCTAAATATAGCATTAAGATTCCAAACTCCATGAAAGTAAGAGATTGATTAGCTATAGTCAAATCTCGTGACGGTGATCAAAGAGCATTGGCTACGATACTACAACCTCTGCTCCTGACCCCAGATAGAAACGTTACGATTAACTCTAGTGCTGCTTGTTGGTGGAGGTTGGGAGTATCTCAACTATGAATAAGAAGTCGAAGAACCCCTAGATCCGCCTCTTACTTACCTACCTTCCCAAACTAGCTAGTCACCGCCGCCTGCTCTTTCCGTTCCTTCTCTTTTCAAACTGAGATTTTACTTTCTGGGTTTACCAGATCAAAGAATCCCAGCAATCTTGTGGCTATGTGACGAGATAGGACTTGATATGACATATTTAGACGATATCTGATGAGTCCACAAATTGGACTCATTTAGGGATTTATTTTGATAAGAATAATGTCCTCCAATGCTTATTTTGTCTCACTATCTGATGAAAACTCTTAAGTTTCATGTATTTGAAGTTTTATTGAAAGCATGGACACTTAGGCGTAAAAAGGAACAAGAAGGCTGAAAATAATGGAGAAGCTAAAGCCTGAGCATCGCCAAGCACACATGGCGATTCGCAGAAGGGATTCACTCCGCCCTTTGTTCCAGTGTGCGAAGCCTTGAAGAAGAAGGATAAAAAGGCGATGAAAGGAGCAGTCGGCGGATTGCCAAATATTTACACGAAGCAGTACTATACTACCCAATGGTCCAAAATGTCAAGATGCTAAAGGTAAGCACGAAACGGCGATGAAACAGAAAAATGGCGAGTCACCGAGTCATTCGGCGACATCGACTAACCTCGTCAAAAGATCCGCCAACACTATTTTATGAAGTCTATAAATACTAAGCTTATTATTAATTTTAGTGAGGTCGAAATTTTATTTTAATTTCCATAATAGATTAGTACTTTTTGGATATTTTTTCTCTCAAGTTTGGAGAGGGTTTTGGGGAGACTTGTAGAAAGAATGATTCCATCTTCCCCAAGTTGGAAGTGGGTCTTCTCCATTCTTTCCTTTACTTAAATCAAGGCTTAATTTCTTATACCCATTTGATTTTACTATCATTTAGGTGTATTTTGTTATTTCTTAATGTGTGGCTAAAAATCCCCATTCTTGGGGTGTGATTCAGCAAATATGTGTTGATATTATTGTTGGGTCTTGCTTGCTGATAGGTTAGATGTAGTTTAATGGTGATTTCACTTAGTGGTTGTGGTATAATCTAAAGGGTTTGTAGTTGCAAATACAAAGTCACCCATGTGTTTTCGGCTTGCCCAAGAGGGAGGTCGCGAGACCAAGACTACTAGACTGATGGCCTAAAGAGTGGATCGACATGAGATATAGCCTAAGAGGGTCAGCCCTAGTCCCATATCCTAATACTCAGCTCGAGAGAGTGAGTGGGGTAAGGCGTAGGTTGGTCTTCATGCGGAAAATAGGTATTCGCAAGGAACGCATTTGAAACGGGGTAAGTTGCCCGGGAGGGAACTTATTTCCAGTTAAAGCTTAACCTAGTCACTATTATCTTACAAATTTCCTTTCAAAACCATGTACCCAACTACTTATCTCAGCTTGTATAGCGGCCACACCCCAAGAACTTTCTCCCATACTTGAATTTTATTCTTTATTTTTATTGTTTTATCTATACTTGTGACAAACCCCTATTGATATTTGACACTTTGGTGGCACTCAGTTGAATGTTCTTTGTTTTTATTCGATAATTTCTCAAACTACAGCTAACTAGAACAAAATTATAGCCTAACTACTATTTTCACTACCACTCCCTTGGGACACGACCCCAACCCTTGGTTGGGTTACTATATTATCGACGATCATAGACACTCATACTATAGGTTAGTGTTGTTGGTCACGATAAGCATTAAAATGGCACCGCTGCCGGGGAGTGCTGTCACGTGAAAATGTAGTTAACTAGAGCTTTTTTTTCTTATTAGTGTAGTTTTTACTAATTTTACTTTTTGGTTTGTTTTTCTTTGTTTATTGTTTGTGTATGCAGGTCCTCTACCTAGGCCAAAAGAGGGGTGGCCTCATGAAAATGAGGCAAACCTCACTAATGGAACTTAAGTGAGGAGTTTTATCGTGCCACGATGTTAAATAAGGCACTTCTTGGAAGGCAACCCAAGGTCATAAATTTAGGAATTTACTTTTATAAATAATGGTGTGTTGATGTTGCAGATAAACCGAGGAAAGTGTGGAAAATATCAGGTTGGCGAACAGAAAGTCCATTTCACGAATCGCTAAATAGGTCGGAGAGCTTGACTGGATCCGTTGTTTTGATCAATATCAGAGTTGTACAGAGCCTGTAAAACTCGGTGAACTCGGAAAGCAGCTCGGCGCAACGCCAACCTGTTCGGCGATCTCGATGCAGACCGCCGATTTGGACCCGAAAAATTGAAGATTTTGAAGAAAGGGCGGGATAAAACCGCTCAGTGCTTCACCGAGTGGTTCGGCGAGTGCGACTAACGTCGTCGAATAGACAAGAACTGAACGGTTATATAAATGCAAAACGTCAAAATTTTGAATCTCTCACTTTCCCTCGTTACAAACTCTCCAAAATCACACCAAATGTATATTTTATAGATTTTTACCTTATATTAGTATTTTAGTCGGTGATTAGTGCTTGGGGTTGGATTTCTTTGCTGCTTAGCATTACAAAAAGTTATTTGATCAGCATCAAAGGTTAGTCTCTAAAACCCCAAATTTATTTTTGAAAAATTTGCGCTCATTTGCAATTATACTACTCGCATTTCAGGACAAATTCTTTTATTTGTGGTGGGGTGAGGCCCACCTTTGTGTGTTATTTGGATATTTGGGCTGTGTATTTTAATTTGTGTTTTAAATACTGCCTTTTTGTGGATGCTTGAGCTTATGGCTCCTGTTGTTTTACTTGCAAAATAAGTTTGATCCTTTCCAAAAAAATTCGCCACCTCTTGTGTTGAAAGTGGCTATTCTTTTGCAAAAATTTAAGTCTCGGTTTTGATCAATACCGATGACTTGAATAGTGCTCTCAATTGAACAAACATGAATGCACGGCTACAACGAGGCCAAATGAAGTTACATAGACAATATGTGCACTATTTGCATCTCGTTGTGACTATCCATTTATCAAATTGATTCTCTTGTGATGACCGTTGCACACTAGCAAACGTGTGTAGTCTTGCTTGACTGAAGTATCGATGCCTTGTGTGTTTAGCTTACTTTGAACCTTGCATGAATAAACCTAGAATTTGCCCTGTTAGTTTGATTGATTTATAAAGGTGTACTCTTGAGATGATCTTAGGCAATTTTAAAAAGTGTGATCCAATTTAACATATAACTCTTTTCGTGACCTACCTGTGAGCGTTTGAAACTCTTCTGAACACCTTTGAGCCTTACCTCTCTTTGGAAGAACCTTGATAAACCCTATACCTTACTTGAACCACTACTTACAATCCTCTTGAGTGGTGGTTTAGCGAATAGCCAACTTAGGCTAAAAGCCTAAGTTGGGGGTGTGGTGAAAGGGAAAAGTCGAAGTCAAGAAGTGCAAGAAAAGACCCCCTTAACACATGGTATTGCATAAAAATGGAACCCGTTCAATTCAATTCAATTAAAAAAAATGAAATAAAGTACGAAGGGAATTGGGTTTCAAGCAATCCATGGAGGAGAATAAAACAAAAAAGGGAGACTTAGAAGCACTAGAAAAAGAATTGATAAAGGAAAAGAAGGAATGTGTTGAGAATGCCACACCTCACGAGGATGAAAAAGTCACTAAGACTAAATGACTATACCTTTGCACTCCCCATTACAAGCCTTGAAAAGACCTTTTTGATCTTGAATAAGCCAATTCAAAAGTCGATTAGAAAGTAAGGGAAAACCTGTGGGTGAAAACATGCATTGTATTCCTCTTTTTGAATGTGAGTGTTGCATCTGATTCCTGATCTTAAATACATTAACCTGTAGGTGTGAATATGGAATCATTCTTTGTGTGAGGGCATTTAGATACTTTTTGTTGAGCTTGAACTTGCACAAGTAGCAAGTATTGCGTGCATGAGAATCTTTGAGTAGTGGTGTGTTACAGCTTGAATCTTCTAGTACACAGTTGAATTTTGCATAATTACTTTGAGTCTTGTTGTGTATGTTCATGATTTAGTCTTGTGTAGAACTATTTGAGACACCTTGTTGAACGGCTGAACTTGAGTTTGCTTGAGGACAAGCAAAAGTTTAAGTTAGGGGTGTTGATGAGTCCACAAATTGGACTCATTTAGGGATTTATTTAGATAAGAATAGTGTCCTCGAATGCTTATTTTATCTCAATATCTGATGAAAACTCTTAAGTTTCAGGTATTTGAAGTTTTATTGAAAGCATGGAAACTTAGGTGCAAAAAGAAACAAAGAGGCTGAAAAGAATGAAGAAGCTGAAGCCTGAGCTTCGCCAACCACACTTGGCGATTCGCCGAAGGGATTCACTCCGCCCTTTGTTCCAGTGCGCGAAGCCCTGAAGAAGAAGGATCAAAAGGCGATGAAAGGAGCATTCGGTGCTTCGCCGAACATTTTCGCGAAGCAGTACTATACATCCTAGTGGTCCAAAAAGTGAAGATACTGAAGGCAAGCACGAAACGGCGATGAAACAGAAGAACGGCGAGTCGCCGAGTCATTCGGTGACATCGACTAACCTCGCCGAAAGATCCGCGAACACTATTTTCTGAAGTCTATAAATACTAAACTTATTATTAATTTTGGTGGAGTCAAACTTTTATTTTAATTTCCATAATAGAATAGTACTTTTTGGATATTTTTTCTCTCAAGTTTGGAGAGGGTTTTGGGGAGACTTGAAGAAAGAATGATTCCATCTTCCCCAAGTTGGAAGTGGGTCTTCTCCATTCTTTCCTTTACTTAAATCAAGGCTTAATTTCTTATACACATTTGATTTTACTATCATTTAGGTGTATTTTGTTATTTCTTAATGTGTGGCTAAAAACCCCCATTCTTGGGGTGTGATTCAGCAAATATGTGTTGATATTATTGTTGGGTCTTGCTTGCTGATAGGTTAGATGTAGTTTAATGGTGATTTCACTTAGTGGTTGTGGTTTAATCTAAAGGGTTTGTAGTTGCAAATACAAATTCACCCATGTGTTTTCGGCTTGCCCGATAGGGAGGTCGTGAAACCAAGACTACTAGACTGATGGCCTAAAGAGTGGGTCGACATGAGGTTTAGCCTAAGAGTGTGAGCCCTAGTCCCATATCCTAATACTCAGCTCGAGAGTGTGAGTTGGGTAAGGCGTAGGCTGGTCTTCATGCGGAAAATAGGTATCCGCAAGAAACGCATTTGAAACGGGGTAAGTTGCCCGGGAGGGAACTTATTTCCAGTTAAAGCTTAACCTAGTCACTATTATCTTACAAATTTCCTTTCAAAACCATGTACCCAACTACTTATCTCAACTTGTATAGCGGCCACACCCCAAGAACTTTCTCCCATACTTGAATTTTACTCTTTATTTTTGTTGTTTTAGCTATACTTGTGACAAACCCCCATTGATATTTGACACTTTGGTGGCACCCAGTTGAATGTTCTTCATTTTTATTCGATAATTTCTCAAACTACAGCTAACTAGAACAAAATTATAGCCTAACTACTATTTTCACTACCACTCCATTGGAACACGACCCCAACCCTTGGTTGGGTTACTATATTATCGACGATCGTAGATACTCATATTGTAGGTTAGTGTTGTTGGTCACAATAAGCCTCAAAATGGCACCGCTGTCGGGGTGTGTTGTCAAGTGAAAATGTAGTTAACTAGAGCTTTTTTTTCTTATTAGTGTAGTTTTTACTAATTTTACTTTTTGGTTTGTTTTTCTTTGTTTATTGTTTGTGTATGCAGGTCCTATACCTAGGCCAAAAGAGGGGTGGCCTCATGAAAATGAGGCAAACCTCACTAATGGAACTTGAGTGAGGAGTTTTATCGTGCCACGATGTTAAATAAGGCACTTCTTGGAAGGCAACCCAAGGTCATAAATTTAGGATTTTATTTTTATAAATAATGGTGTGTTGATGTTGCAGATAAATCGAGGAAAGTGTGGAAAATCTCAGGTTGGCGAGCAGAAAGTCCATTTCGCGAGCCGCTAAATAGGTTGGAGAGCCTGACTGGATCCGTCGTTTTGATCAATATCAGAGTTGTACAGAGCCTGTAAAACTCGGTGAACTCGAAAAGCAGCTCGGCGCATCGCCAACCTATTCAGCGATCTCGATGCAGACCGCCGATTTGGACCCCCGAAAATTGGAGATTTTGAAGAAAGGGCGGGATAAAAAAACCGCTCAGCGCTTCACCGAGTGGTTCGGCGAGTGCGACTAACGTCGTCGAATAGACAAGAACTGAACGGTTATATAAACGCAGAAGGTCAAATTTTTGAATCTCTCACTTTCCCTCGTTACAAACTCTCCCAAATCACACCAAATGTATTATTTTCTAGATTTTTGCCTTAAATTAGTATTTTAGTCAGTGATTAGTGCTTGGGGTTGGATTTCTTTGCTGCTTAGCATTACAAAAAGTTATTTGATCGGCATCAAAGGTTAGTCTCTAAAACCCCAAATTTATTTTTAAAAAATTTGCGCTCATTTGCAATTATATTACTCGCATTTCAGGACAAATTCTTTTATTTGTGGTTAGGTGAGGCCCACCTTTGTGTGTTATTTGGATATTTGGGCTTGGTATTTTAATTTGTTTTTTAAATACTGCCTTTTTGTGGATGCTTGAGCTTATGGCTCCTGTTGTTTTACTTTTAAAATAAGTTTGATCCTTCCCAAAAAAATTCGCCACCTCTTGTGTTAAAAGTGGCTATTCTTTTGCAAAAATTTAAGTCTCGATTTTGATCAATACCGATGACTTGAATAGTGCTCTCAATTGAACAAACATGAATGCACGGCTACGATGAGGCCAAATGAAGTTAAATAGACAATATGTGCACTATTTGCATCTCATTGTGACTATCCATTTATCTAATTAATTCTCTTGTGATGACCGTTGCACACTAGCAAACGTGTGTAGTCTTGCTTGACTGAAGTATTGATGCCTTGTGTGCTTAGCTTACTTTGAACCTTGCATGAATAAACCTAGAATTTGCCCTGTTAGTTTGATTGATTTATAAAGGTGTACTCTTGAGATGATCTTAGGCAATTTTAAAGAGTGTGAGCCAATTTGACTTATACCTCTTTTTGTGACCTACCTGTGAGCGTTTGAAAGTCTTTTGAACACCTTTGAGCCTTACCTTTCTTTGGAAGAACCTTGATAAACCCTAGACCTTACTTGAACCACTACTTACAATCCTCTTGAGTGGTGGTTTAGCGAATAGCCAACTTAGGCTAAAAGCCTAAGTTGGGGGTGTGGTGAAAGGGAAAAGAAGAAGTCGAGAAGTGCAAGAAAAGACCCCCTTAACCCATGGTATTGCATAAAAATGAAACCCGTTCAATTCAATTCAATTCAAAAAAAAAAGGAATAATGTACGAAGGGAATCGGGTTTCAAGAAATCCATGGAGGAGAATAAAACAAAAAAGGGAGACTTAGAAGCACTAGAAAAAGAATTGATAAAGGAAAAAAAGGAATGTGTTGAGAATGCCACACCTCACGAGGATGAAAAAGTCACTAAGACTAAATAACCATACCTTTGCACTCCCCATTACAAGCCTTGAAAAGACCTTTTTGATCTTGAATAAGCCAATTCAAAAGTCGATTAGAAAGTAAGGGAAAACCTGTGGGTGAAAACATGCATTGTATTCCTCTTTTTGAATGTGAGCGTTGCATCTGATTCCTGATCTTAAATACATTAACCTGTAGGTGTGAATATGGAATCATTCTTTGTGTGAGGGCATTTAGATACTTTTTGTTGAGCTTGAACTTGCACAAGTAGCAAGTATTGCGTGCATGAGAATCTTTGGTAGTGGTGTGTTACAGCTTGAATCTTCTAGTACACAGTTGAATTTTGCATAAGTACTTTGAGTCTTGTTGTGTATGTTCATGATTTAGTCTTGTATAGAACTATTTGAGACACCTTGTTGAACGGCTGAACTTGAGTTTGCTTGAGGACAAGCAAAAGTTTAAGTTGGGGGTGTTGATGAGTCCGCAAATTGGACTAATTTAGGGATTTATTTTGATAAGAATAGTGTCCTCGAATGCTTATTTTGTCTCAATATCTGATGAAAACTCTTAAGTTTCAGGTATTTGAAGTTTTATTGAAAGCATGGAAACTTAGGTGCAAAAAGAAACAAAGAGGCTGAAAAGAATGAAGAAGCTGAAGCCTGAGCATCGCCAAGCACACTTGGCGATTCACTCTGCCTTTTGTTCCAGTGCGCGAAGCCTTGAAGAAGAAGGATCAAAAGGCAATGAAAGGAGCAGTCGGTGCTTCACCGAATATTTTTGCGAAGCAGTACTATACATCCCAATGGTCCAAAAAGTGAAGATATTGAAGGCAAGCACGAAACGGCGATGAAACAGAAGAAGGGCGAGTCGCCGAGTCATTCGGTGACATCGACTAACCTCGCCGAAAGATCCTCGAACACTATTTTCTGAAGTCTACAAATACTAAACTTATTATTAATTTTGGTGGATTCGAACTTTTATTTTAATTTCCATAATAGAATAGTACTTTTTGGATATTTTTTCTCTCAAGTTTGGAGAGGGTTTTGGGGAGACTTGAAGAAAGAATGATTCCATCTTCCCCAAGTTGGAAGTGGGTCTTCTCCATTCTTTCCTTTACTTAAATCAAGGATTAATTTCTTATACCCATTTGATTTTACTATCATTTAGGTGTATTTTGTTATTTCTTAATGTGTGGCTAAAAACCCCCATTCTTGGGGTGTGATTCAACAAATATGTGTTGATATTATTGTTGGGTCTTGCTTGCTGATAGGTTAGATGTAGTTTAATGGTGATTTCACTTAGTGGTTGTGGCTTAATCTAAAGGGTTTGTTGTTGCAAATACAAAGTCACCCATGTGTTTTCGGCTTGCCCGAGAGAGAGGTCACGAAACCAAGACTACTAGACTGATGGCCTAAGGAGTGGGTCGACATGAGGTTTAGCCTAAGAGGGTGAGCTCTAGTCCCATATCCTAATACTCAGCTCGAGAGAGTGAGTGGGGTAAGGCGTAGGCTAGTCTTCATGCAGAAAATAGGTATCCACAAGGAACGCATTTGAAAATGGGTAAGTTGCCCGGGAGGGAACTTATTTCCAGTTAAAGCTTAACCTAGTCACTATTATCTTACAAATTTCCTTTCAAAAGCATGTACCCAACTACTTATCTCAACTTGTATAGCGGCCACACCCCAAGAACTTTCTCCCATACTTGAATTTTCTCTTTATTTTTGTTGTTTTAGCTATACTTGTGACAAACCGCCCATTGATATTTGACACTTTGGTGGCACCCACTTGAATTTACTTTGTTTTTATTCTATAATTTCTCAAACTACAGCTAACTAGAACAAAATTCTAGCCTAACTACTATTTTCACTACCACTCCATTTGGACACGACCCCAACCCTTGGTTGGGTTACTATATTATTGACGATCGTAGACACTCGTACTGTAGGTTAGTGTCGTTGGTTACGATAAGCATCAATATCCTTTAGTATAAATGGGTTGCATTATGTTATGTGTGTTTGTTGGTAGAAAGTCATGATGAGTTTTGAGGTATGCTGAAAGATTTGATGAATAGGGTGTTTTAGAAAAGCCTAGATGTGTTGAGAGAGTTGACTCTTCTAAGAATGGTAGGAGTGTAATTCACCTTGGTTTAGAATTATCTTGTGTGATGGGTGTGAAGACTTAGTGATGACTTGTTCCGACCTTAGAATTGAAATAAATGAGGCTTAGAAGAGTCCGTATAGGCTTAATCCCAAGGGGGAGATGATGTGCTTAGATATCAAGGTCGTTGAGTGTTCTTGATGTTCATGATTTAGGTTTGCTTGAAATTCTCACCTTAAGAGGTATAGAAAGTTTGGGAAGTTTAGTCCTGGTCTTGTAGGAATATGAGACCTTGAGTGGTGTTGGTAAGGTTGCTTGTGAGATAGAGTTGCTTAATGATAACCTCTCTAAGTTAGAAGTATCGATTGGGATATTAGACCGACAAGTTAAGAAATAGAAGATTAAAGAAGTTGCTTCCATGAAAATGTTGAGGAGTGGTATTTTAGTAGAGGATGCTACTAGAGTGGACAAAGGAGCCCTTCCGGGTGAAGGTACCGGTATGTTGATAGTTCCTTATAGATGTAAATGATTTATTAAGGTACATATGGTATTTTCATGTTAGCCTTAGTATGAGTTTACTCCGAAGGGGGAGATGGTATGCTTAGAAGGCAAGGTTGTTGAGAGTTCCAATATCCTTATCTCTTTCTTCTATTCCTACTCTAAGACCAAGAGTTCCTTGTGGCCTGTTTCATGTTTTGGAGTCATGTGTGATTTATGTGTTTCCATGATTTCCTTATGTTATGCATGTTCTTGACGAATTCATGTTTAATGAGAAAATGAGTTTTTATGAATTATGTTCCTCATGTTGATGTGCATTTAGTATGAGTTGCCTATATGCTTCATGCGATAAATTGTTGAACATGCTTAAATATGCTTTTGAGAGTAATTGTATAATTTGCTTAATGATGTTATGATGAGCATGCTTTGAGTTGGAGAAGGTAGTTCCTCCAATGAGTTTGTGAAATGTTGAAGTTTTAGTGCATAATGGGTTGTTAGATATAGTTCTTACTTCCTTGTGTTGCACTGAGAATGTTGAGAAGGAGTTGAGGTTTCCTCCTATGATTAATGCATTATTTGATGTGTCATGTATGATGGGCTGCTAGTCTTGAGTCTTTAATTTCATAAGGTGTCTAGATCATCATTCGAGTAGGAATGTTTCCAAGGGGGAGATAATGTAACACCTCGGAAATTAGTAGGTTAAACTAGAGCGTAAACGTAAGGGTTAAGGGCAAGGACTAAGGTTTTTGGGTGAGGACCATGGCTAGGGGGACAAGGCTGCCTAAAAAGCACCTAGCCACTGCCCACCATGACCACGAGGGTCTTCACGACCCGTGGTGCCACCTGTGGTAGGTGAGGCAGTAGCTTCATGAACTGCCCAAGCAAAGGTTCCTTCATGAGCCACTTCACGGCTCGTGGTGAAGAACACTGACCGTGGGAAGGCTCGTGAGATTGCCTTAGCTTCATATGGTCTTGTCAACACTACAAGAAATAGGATTTTTTGCAACGACTTTTAGTGGCGGCACATAGAGGTGCCACTAAAGTAAGGGCTATAGTGGCGACATCAAATGGTTGCTACAGAAGGTTCTATTTATAGTGGCGACTCTAAATGTCGTCACTAAATGCTACATTTTTAGTGGCGACAAGTCATAAGTCGCTCCTAATATGAACTAATTTTTTGATAAAATATAATTGAAAAAAGTATTTGTCACGACCTACAAGAGTCGCTACAAAAAAAAAAGATGGCAACAACTTTGTTGCCACTAATGGTTGAACTTTTGTGGCGGCCTCTAATGTTGCCACAAAATCTTTTATTTCGTATTAATTATAATTTTATATATAAATTCATCTTTTTCTTAATACAAGTAAAGAAGTTAGCCTTTGTTCGAACCTTAATTAGTACTTAATAAATAAATGCTTATTGTTAGGGGTGAGCATAAATCGATGAGAACCGAAGATATTGATTGAATCGATTTATTTCTTTATATTCCCTTGGTTATTGTTTTTAGGTTTTGATTATTCAATTTATTTTTAGTTTTAAAAACATAAATTGATAAAATTAAATAATCAAACTTATACGTACGTAAGTTTTCTCATTTACTTCTTGACATTTTATATTGCAAACATAGTCTATCTATTTTAAAGTGATTCGTGTATATACATACATACATATATATATATTTGCAAGTCCCCTCATAAAAGTATGAACTAAATTTATGTTTTGAAATATATATTTATTTTCTAAGTGATATTATTGCATTCCAATTAAGGAGAAATTATAAGAAACGGATTAGTTTATTAAGTTTTATTGCTATATTATAAATATTAGAGTATTTTTAAAAACTAAATATACTTAATAATTTATAAATTTTCAAGTAACGTGGAAAACGTATTTGCGCAGGAATTGGGTGTAATTTTTGACGAAAATCAAATAGAAGCCTATTAGTAATATTTACAATTTGGAAATCAAATAATGACCTTTTTTAAAATAATAAAATCTCAGCTATTACATATTCAAAAACACATCATAAAAAATTGCAAAACTGAAAAACCAAATCAAAATAAATTTTAAAAAAATTCAAAAAATCTAACTAAATCAAATTGATTTTGATTTGGTTTCATTTTTAACTTTTACCAAATTGAAAATCGAATCAATAGAGTGACAACCTTTATTTATAGTAATTACATATACCTAAACATATATATGTAAAATAAATACAAATATATAAAAAGGTTTTATAGTTTTAGAATTATTTGAGGAAGTACTTGGAGTAATTTTGATAATTTAGTTAAAACATTGTTTTAATAAGTGCTCAAATATTAAAACTCTTTGCACCCTACAAAAATAACTAGTTTAGAGAAACTTCTTTTGTTCTTAGTTTTTTAGTTTGTAAGAATGTTTCTTTTAATATCCTAATTTAAAATAATTCAAAAATAAATAAATTAAATAGGCGATAAATTAAATAGAATAATAAAAGACCTAGAATGACTCCAGTTCCCATTTTCCCCAATTTCTCCCCTCCGCCTCCCAAATATGCCTCTGCCTTCAATCTCCGGCTTCACTCATTTTTTACTCAGCAATGTGTATCCCCTTTTAGGTACTTAATTTTGTTGCGTGGTCGGTGTAAAGATGGAAAATTGGTGAGACGATTTCCTTAATGTAAAATTGTGGGATGAATCTGAACTTCGAAGTTCGATAAGAAGCAGCAAGGCTCAAACCACTCCTTTTCTCGGTAGATCTAAATTAATGATGGGGTGGTCAACGTCGGCTATACAAGGTGAATAAATTACATAAAATTATCAGATAGATTAGCATATTATTCATTAGTGATATTTTGGGGAAAAAACTCCTCGTATTTCTTGGTGTATATTTATTTTCTTTAAAGTGAGAATGAGGAATCCAAAGGTGCATATACTACTTTATTTTCTTTTTGTTTCATCTACTTTGCTATATGCGACCTTAATTTGTGTTTGTAATTGTTTTTCAACTTTACTTGTATTTGGAGATCTGAGCCGAGGATTGTGATGAATTTTTTGTTATTTATATTTGGGGTAGGGCTTGGATTCAAAGGTATGCAGACTAATTTATTACATTGAAAGGCATATTGAAGGAGCTTGAGGATCTGTAGAAGGATCTTCTGTTGTAGGCTAATTTGGAAATGAAAGAAGTCTCCCACACCCTGCAGTGTTTGTATGTCGGCTCTACATCCTATTTTTCCTTCCACTTCTCATTTTTTTATGGTTCCTGAGCTTATTGTCTTAGTTTTGTTAGCTTATGACCAATATTTAGGTCCTCGTGTTGAACTTCGGGTGTGTTCTGTGGCTTTGTGAGGCTCTTGTTGCTAAGTTTAGAACATGGAGCATAAGAACAAGTCTGATTTAGTAATTATATGTTTCTATACGAACAAAAATACATGACTTAAATATTTGATTCCATAACATTACTATCTGTTTCATATACTCTTATTGTTTCTATAAATCCTAATTTCATACTTGTTAATCTCTGATTTTTATTTTTTAGAAATAAGGGAAATCCTTTATATTTTTTTAATATGTCTTGATTGTTAACCGCCTAAAATAGAATACATTGAGTCTTTTTAGTATAAATATTACATCTCTATCATATAAACGACAAACTTTAATGTACGATAACGTTTCATACTCATTGGGTAAGAAATGTTGTTTTACTATTTTGAATCCTTTCTTTTGCTGGGTGCAAGCCAAGATTCCTCATTGTGAAACATCTTTTATTCTATTGGTTAGTGCTCTGTCAAAGTAATTATGATTTAAACGTGATAGTTCTTAGTAGTTAAAAGTTACTACCTCAGTCTACGTATATTTGGATTGCTCGAATGCGTTAAGCATTTAATGGAAAGCATTCAGGTATGATGTATACCTTATTTGTGCTAGTTTTTTGTTTAATAGATGCAATATGAGAATTGATCTTTGTTTGTCTGATACGGATACTAATATTGTTGAGGCACTACGGAAAATTGCCTCTCTACCTTTGAGGTAGGGGTAAGGTTCAGACACACTTGTTTTAGCACATTGTTGAGCTCTATCCTACCCGAATTCTTTGTGAAGCAATTTCAGATGATACCCTTAAATTAGTACGAGGTTTTTCTACACTGCTTCCACCATGTAGGAGCACGTTCATCTTATATACATACATAAACCTAATTTCATATGTAATAATTACAAAATATCTATTCAAAAGACTGATCATCAAATTTAGTTTAATTGCTCATGGAGGATGCATTAAAGGGGACTTAAATTCTCATAATAAAGGTCCACAAATTTCTTACAATAATAACAAAAATATCAGTATATTCCCACAAAGTTAGTAATTAACATAAAATTGCTACTATCATAAAATATAAGAGCAAAGTTATTTGAATACAATAATATTTTTTTAACGTGCAACTACATTCAATCTGATTAATTAATTTTCCCAGTTAATGCGGTGATGGGACTTATAATTAGTTAATCAATCACCACTTATTTACGATGAAACTAACAAATTAAATAAATATTTTTGTGGCCCTCTAATTTGTTGAGTTGTTGGCCATCCTTATACTTCGGGTAATCATTCATGCTATTTTACACATTCTTTTAAACTCTGGGTGTTTTTCTAATTCATTGAGCATTGCAACATTTTTCAGATCAAATCCAAGTAGAAAAAAAAAACAAATGGCCGGACGTGAAATGTTAGGTGTTGCTGTAATATTTTTTGTTATGTCAATGATGATGGCATCAGTGGCATCGATTGCGCCCGCTGCTTCTCCAAATGTTGCAGAAAGCCCAGTTGATAATAATGTGATTGGAACCCTTGAGGGAAGCGTAGGAGGCGCTGCACCTGTTGGTGGACCAGTTCCTGAAGGTGTTTTTGGTAACATTTCTCCAGAGTCACAATCCAGTGGTGCCACAATTAACACCCATCTCTCCACCATTGCTATCGTTTCTTCCCTTGTCGCTACTTCCTTCCTCTTATCCTGAACCATACATGTTTGCAATGCACCAATCACCTTTAAATAAATTCACTCTATTTCTAATTTCTTGTTTGTCCTAACAGGGCAATATTTATATATATACTAATTTCCGAGAACATGTGTTATACGTGTATCTCTATCATTATTATAAAACTTCTACATATTTAAAAAGTTGAGTTACAAAATAGGAAATGCTAACAATATTAAGTTTATTATTTATATTTTATCCTATAAGTACAATTTAAAACAATATGACGGTGCATATACCATAAAAGAAGAAATATCTTAAGAAGCTAACTAAGATAATATAACCTCTAATAGTATGAATATGTCAATACCATTATATATGACTTAACAGTAAATAAATACAATGAAGGAAAGAAAACTACAAATTTTGATGATTCGAAATTTGTTTAATTTGACCAGTATAAATGACAATTGCTAAAATCAAAATTACTCCTACTATTTAGGATAGCTAAAATAGACAGGGAAAAAACAAACATGAACACAATTTATCAACAGAGAAATTCCTCAATAAGTCGGGACATTTGGGATATGCAACGATTGTTGGCTATTCAGATTAACACTATTTTATCTCTTCATTTGCTTTAATGTCTGAATTGTTTTGAACTTAAAGAGTTATGTCCATTTGCTTAGGAACACAATTTGTTGAATGAATGAAAATCAATATTTATTTGGAACGGTCTTTTGATATTTTGTACTTTAATACTATTAAAGCATAGTTTAGTTTTTTTTTAAAAATATATAAATGAATTGTTTATTTATTTATTTATTTATTTTTGTAGAGTATTATTGTCACTCAACTTTATAAGTTCATTTTCACCTTTTAATAATTTAGTTTGGATTTTCCAATTTTTAGAATAATATTATTATATTATAAGATAAATTATTTAAGAAGGATTTCAACAATTTGAAGAATTTTAAAAATGACAGTGAAACTTTCGAGTTAAAATGTAGGGAACAAAATAGTTTTATTAGTAGATCCTGATTCCTGGCCCAAATGAAGATCTCATGTGCCACTAAATTATCTGTATTACGTAGGCACAAATACGATTTAATATCCGAGAGAGTAAAAGCCCTCAAATTTTACTCTTTTTCTCTATACATTGCTAGTATACTTTGACAGATGAAACTGAAAAGTGAAAGACAACAATTAATAAATAAAACAAGATAAAATTTCACAAAGGAGATGAAAACGTATATTCATAGCAAGGTTGGCAGTTAAGTATAAGAAGATTAAAAGTTCTTCCAATTAAGTATAGGCTAACATCAAAATGTTCAACTTGTTAATATTCATCGTGGTGCTACGTACGAACCTCCCTGCTTCTCTGGCAACTTGCGAAAGCCTGTATGTTTAGGCTAGAGCTACTTGTTTATATATTTTAAGTACTACGTAGTGCAAGATCTTCTAGTCCGAGACAAAATATTAGAGGAGTTTACTCCATTCTTAGCTCCATATTTTGTGATCAGAGGTAAGGTTGCCATGTCCCCCTCTAAGTTCTGTAATTTTGATTATGATATCTACATGGAAAGTGATTAAAAAAAAATCACCTCACACTAGCAAAAAAAAAAAAACTTGTTAATATTTATTTAAAAACAGGAGGAATTTACTCTATCATAAATGATTACTATTTAATATTTAATTAAATAAATATTCTATAATATTTTAATTTAGTATAAGGATAAAATAGTAAATCAACTTTATATTTTGGAGCTTCCCACTTTTAATAATATATGAAATTTGAATATAGATATCGTGTATTCTATTTACCTACGTTTGTTCTCTCTCCTATACATTTACTAATAGGACAACAATTTATATCACAAATAAAATAAAATGTTTCGTCATTTTTCTTTTCTTGATCCTCAAGTGAACACTAAATAGTTCACTACACAAAATACAACCTTCATATTTATATATTTCCGTCTTAATTACACATTAATATGATTATTTTACTCTAGTAGCTGTCATGACTACTCACTTGTACGTGTGCTTATAATTGCAGCTACTTCCTATTTCACATATTCATTAAGTGGTTTCAATGATGTATAATGAGAAATTATTGATCAACATAATGATTGAGATATGTACCACAGTACCAGGGTATTTAATGTAATTACTCAAATAAGATTTTGGTAAAGTCAAAAATTTAAATGTACCACATTCATTTTATCCATAAATTTTATGATAAGTAATAAAACTAGACTGGATGAATATACTAGGCTTGTTTGATTGGGTACAATTTAATTCAAAATTAATTATTTAAGAATTAGCAATTGCAAAATTGTTATCCCATCCTCACATTCCTCAGAGATAAAAATAACACTATAATCATAGGATAACTAATCTTTGCATCAATAAATTATCATGTGATTTTATCAAAAACAAAAAATGAGATAAACTCATTCTAAATTAATCCTAAGATTAATTATCCTTTATTCCTCCTACAAGATAAGCCCTGCAGTTATTACGAAGGGAAAATTGTATGAAATAACAAACTATTAATTCAAATTAAATGTTATAGTCATAGTTTATTTTATTTGTAATTCGCATCAAACATCCCCTTTTTTTGCCATCTGGTTCGGTATACAATTAGCCATTTTCGGTATACAATTACCCATTCAGTATACAAATGTATAAAATGTGTTTGTGTTTGTATAAAGCGAGAGAAAAGTGTATATACAAATACAAATACATATATTTTTGTCCTATACACTTATAATTATACAAATACAGATCTTATTATACAAATTATTACAATGTATAAATGAATTTATACAAAACTGAACAATTTATATAAAATTGGATGTATCTAGCGAATTATACAAATCAGAAGCTCCATAGCAAATAGAAAATTTTCTATGGAGCACAATTATGCAAACTATAACTATAACATACAAATATAATTTTTATGCTTGTTATTTGTGAAAGTTGCTCTATTACGAATAGGGTTCCTAGTGAACAATTTGACTGAGGGACACTTTCAGAACTTATTTTTAGCAATAGCTACTACATTTTTTAAATAAGGCTTAGGTTATGAAATGGTGAAAAGGTGGGAAAAAGTGGGATAGGGTTATGGGATCATGGACCTCTTTAAAATTTTAAGAACTTGGGTATAAAATATAAATTTATAGGAATAAAACAAAGTCTCTTTTTATATTTATTAAATTTTTCACCCTTTTTAAAATTTTATTCAATAATTCAACTACCTTCCTCTCTCTCCTCAACCTCTCTTCTTCCCCATTTTCTTGAGTGCCTCAAGAAGTTGAAACATTTTTTTCTCTAATCTTCTTTCCCAAGTTGAAATCTTCATCTTCTAGGGATCATGTAAGTTTATTCTTCTTCACCGAACAATTTTAGCTCCATTTTACGCTATTTTTTGTTGCATTTTAGTATACTGAATTTTGGGTTTTTATGAAAATTCGATTGTTCATGATTAAATTTTTCTAAATCTTATATGTTTTTAGTTCATGTTCTTGATTCCATATCTTTAATTTTGTTTTCCTTCGGATAATGGCTATAATTTTTTTTATATGTTTATGTTTATATTGCTTATCGATCTTTAAAAAAATTCTGCATTTTCGTAGACTTTAATACTCTTCTTGTTGCTGACTTTTGCATTATCCTTTTCTAGAAATATTGCTACTTGTTTTGCATGTTTGATTAGAATATTTATTTTTTCTATTTCTGTTAATAGGCTAGTGGTCGATAGATTGATCACTACATTTTTTTTTGCTTGTGGATTACAAAGTATAACTAAAGATTGAAAATCATTAAAGGGTCTGCATCTAATGTTCATAGCAGTAAGAAACGTAAAGCTTAAGATTTTTCTAAAACTTCAAAAAAAAATCACCAAGTTAGAGTCTAAAATGAAAATCATGGCGGAGATTCAGAGATCTGAGGACAATAGGGCTTAGGAGAGTGATAATGTAGTGTCTAGTAAAGGGGGATGGAAGAATAAAATTATGATTGTGGTGAAGATGAGAACATTAGAGATAGTGGAGATGAAGATGATGATCCCCTATCATTGCAAATTTTTGCAAGAGATATCTCAGTTGAGTTGTGTAATCTAACTATGTGGATCAATAATTTAGGTTCTTTTCCAACAATGATTTATGTAAGAGAAAGGATGGTGGTTTATTCAGACTTTAGAAAAACTATAGTTGCTAAAAAGCTTTCTGTTGATTCGAAGCAAACCTGTTTTGGACACTTGATATATTTATCAGAGCATTTTAAATTCAATGGATAGATGATCAATTATATCTTGTTATGACATGTCAAGAATAATAAAAAGCTACATGACATTTGGTTCTATGTGAAAGATAAGCCAACTAATTTCAACTTAAAAAAATCTACTTTGATTATGGGGCTGAATTATTCAACGTACCTTGTGATAAAAATGAGGAAAGTCCTTCAAAATGGTGGAAGATTTTGTTTCAAGGAGACCAATAACAAAAACATCACTATTGAAAGTTTGATAAGCTTGATCAAAGGAAATCGATTGAGAGGAGCAAAACTTGAAGTGCATTTTAGTTTGGCTCCTGCACTCGGTGTTGCTGACAAGGGATTCATCAAAGAAAATGGATTCAAATCATATCATGATGGCGCCTAATTTAGATTTTTTTGAGAGTTATCCATTAGGGAAAGAGCCATTTGGGCTGGCATTGAGCTACTTGAGGAAGAAGATTGATTTGAGCACGTATAAAAAAACTTTTAATATGAAGAATAATGAATCGTACGCTTTGTACGATTTTCTCTGGGATTCCTGGTACTTATTAATTACCAAATTATCATTTTATTATAGACTCTTATCAATTTATGCAATAATACATAACTTCTATAAATTTATTTATTGTTCTATTGATTGCGGATTTTGATATATGAGACTTTTGTTCATCTTGTAAAGTATGTCGGAAAGTCATTGAGTTCTCCTTTGCTTATTCATTATTTACTTATATAGAGTGACAACATAACAAAAGTTAGCTCATTCCTCACTTACACAGATGGAGTGACAACGTGCAGGAGCTATGACGTCATTCCTTGCGGCAACCACTGGAATATTACAGAATGATCTAAAGTGGGTCATAGCTTATTGAACTTGCAGTCAATTAGGCTATATGACGTTTGCTTGCAATTTATTGATATCAAGTACTTAAAAAGAACCAAATTCTTGTTGGCGATTATTTATGATAAAAAAAAATGAAACTATGAAAATTCCTTTTTCTTATTTATACTCTTCTTCAAAATCTACATTACATACTCTTTTTCTACGAGATGCTGGGAATCCTTTGTACCACATAG
Organism: Solanum gracilifrons; assembly: GCA_029582605.1. Classification (NCBI taxonomy): domain Eukaryota; kingdom Viridiplantae; phylum Streptophyta; class Magnoliopsida; order Solanales; family Solanaceae; genus Solanum; species Solanum gracilifrons. Next base: position 82,614 of record JAJOOH010000332.1, on the reverse strand, counting down.
TATGTAAATTTTGAAGAAGAGTATTTGGCTTTCATTTATTTTGATTTAGTATTTTTTTAATTGGAGTAGTGTAACTATGTTACTATTGCCAAATTTCACTACCATAAAACGTATCAATAGTTTTCTATTTTAAATAGAAAGAAAGTCAAATTATTCTAAATACTAGACTTAAGGAAGCAGAGGATATATGCAGGGAAGAAAAAAAAAATCTAGGAGGGATTATTTGTGTTCCTAGTCTTCTACACAAGAAAGGGGTGTAGAAAAATCCTTCTTTTCTTGTGTCGAAATGAAAGAGTAATGATTCTTGATCCTATTTGTTAAAAATTCTAGTCTTGGTTTCAATTTTTTCAGATGTATCAAAAACCTTACTAAAGGTGTCACCTAAGATCCGAAGGAATCGCTTGAGAAATAAATTCATACCGGAAGTTAGCTTGTGTGCGCATAGCCTTTTATCTTTGAATACTTCCTTTAGGCGGCTAAAAAAATAAAAGCTTCCCATATATAGCATAATAAAGCAAAGAGAAAAGAAAGATATGGAATAGGAAACAAAAGATAGAATGAACAACCGTACATGCATCTTTTGTGCATATGGCTCTACAAAAAAATTGACCCCCCTCTTTTCTATTGAAGAAAGAGAAAAATAGAATCTCCCAGACTCAGATGGGTAAATAATTAAATTTTCATCCTTTTTTGTATTGGATATTTGAGATGCTTGAGACACTGTAGTTATTTAAAAAAATGAAGCCAAAAATGAGAGAGTTAAAAAAAAAGATTGCATTTCTTTTTATATAAAAAGTCAGATATTACGATTCAAAGATATTTGACTAGTACTTTAATATTGTTACAAAAAGAGGATATTTAAATTTTGTTAGCATAGTTCATCATTCATAAATCATAAATATAATCAAATATTTCTCTTGTGGTTGGTAGATTATGAACCGTATATACAGACATCACATCATTTGTATGGTATATGTGGGTTGAATGTCACAACCCAAAAATGGACGTAATGACACTCGTCTTATCCCACTAAGACAAGTCAGCCTAATACCCAATTAATACGGTGAATGCGGAAGTAAAAATAAGAAAAATAAACCAACACCACCTACTAATGTGGAAATCATAATCAACTCAAAATAAAATCCCAAAACCTGATAGTCACGTGTAAAAGCATCTAAAGTATTACAATTGAATCGAAAGAAGGATAAAAGTCTCAAATGACATTGTTTCTAGAATAGAACAAGATCATAAATAGTAGTAAGAAGGTCCGCTGAGATGATAAACAACTACCTCCCAAATCTCCACAGGAAGCCTCAAATAAGGAGAGAATAGAGAGTATCACGAAGATCTGAGCTAGTAACCTACAAAAATGTAGTAGCAATGGGTGTGTACCAAACCACACGGTACTCAATAAGTAAACTTCTAAACACAAGCTAAGGGAATAGAATACGGGTACTCCTTACACCCTAACCGAACCTCCATAACCACCAGCATAACACCAGCCTAACCTAACAATTCACAAATTACAAAGTACATAATTCAACAACAACGCTCTAACAATTACATATCCTCAACATCATGCTCAATATTCATTAATCATGACCTCCACATAAAGACACTCACAAGATTAGCAAAACACAATATCAAGTTCACTTATGATAAAGATGTGCAATGCAATGGAATGCGATGTAAAGTATAGTGATGCATGTTTGACCTAGTGATACAAACCCGTTGTCTCTTAGTCTGGGACCCATGGGGGACATATCTGTCCATGCATCCATTGCGGTGTGCGTCATGACCCTCGATAGTAAAATCGGTCGCAGCGTGCGACACGTCCCTCGATAATAAAATCCAACGCGGCGTGTGACACGTCCCTAGAATAGTATTCGTCGCGGCGCGCGACACGTTCCTTGAAATGGTACATCCTCTTTAAATTCTTATTCGTTCTTAGTTCACATTACACTTATCACAACCATCTCTTATAATCAATGCAAATGACATGTTCACACAAATAATGAGGAGATTGTCATTTTTCATAACAATGCACAATTAACAACAACACAATCGTGATACAACATCAACAATGAATCAATAATCCTTTCAAATCATTCTCAGCACATACATGTCAATAATTATATCACATTGCCTTCTATTACCCGTTTTTCATCATTAGAATTATTCAATATGGACAAGTCAGCCCATCACCAAGTCCCAGTACTCCCCAACACATACCATAAGGATATACACGATTCTATGCACTTAACAAGGGTTTAGAAATCCACTTGCCTCAAATAATCGAACAATTACTCCGGGACTTGAGCTTTCCCCTTTCATTGGGATTCCAAATCAATGCAATCTATTCAAATAAATAATTACAATAAGAATTTCAAAACTAACCACATTCATATTATTATATGTTTAGTCTTGACCCAAAATTCACCCAAATCTGTAATCAAGTTCCTAATTTTGGTGCCAACCAACATGTCAACTCTCATATTTTTTCCAAATTTTTAAGCCTTGGGTTAAGTCTTAATTCCTCATATATCATAATCTAATGGTATTTACATAATACCATACACCTAGTATTTAATTACATATACCAATATATCAAAACTTGAATTATAATATAGAAATAATAAGAACATCAAAGAAACAATGAAGTAAATTACGAACAAAACCACGAGAACACTACTGTTTCAAAACCTAACATTGATACACCCTATATTTCTATTTATTAATTCAATCACTGTTGTCTAATCATACCCTAAATCACTACAAAATGAATGCCCAATAACAACCTTTTTCTCAATTAAAAAATATGGCTTATATAGTAATCAATTTTTCAATTCTTCTTAATTAAAACCCACATTGTTTATTTTTTTCTATAACAATCAACTACAACACTAATAAAAATAAAACAATGATAATAATAATAATAATAATAATAATAATAATATAATATCTAGCATATATACAACAATAACATTGCTGCATATTAATGCTTACCTGCAGTTCGCCGCCTATTTGATTGTGGCGAGGTTATGTCGTCCTTCTTGAGAGATTATTATTATTTAAAAAAATAAATAAAGGAATGCTAAAATAATATAGGGTATTAACTTAAATTATATTATATATGGACTTGTCATATTAATCACTAATTAAATTAATTATTTTAAATTATCCACTAATTAAATATCTGTAGTTATCGAATAGTTCAAATTCCCAAAAATTACATTCCGGGCCATTACATTATCCACCACTAAAAATCTTGTTCATCCTCGAACATAAGAAGAAGAAGAAAATTACCAATATTACTAAAAGCCTGAGTTATGATCTTTTATAGTCAGTATTCATCTCTCCAAGTGAGCTCCTCCTAAAGACCATTCCATCAAGATCAACTATTAAGAACTAAACTTTCAAATCAAAATTTGATAGGTCTACCAATCAGAAGTTATTACCAAGTTACAGACTAACCCATGAATCCAATTCAAACCGAAACACTCTGGACCATAACACAATCATCAAGACAATTTTTTTCTTACGTTACTACAAATTTTTTTGAACCAATATCGGCTACAACAAGAAGTGAGCATGAATCAACCAACATATACTCATAATGCGCAAACCATCACATATCTTATCAAGATTCCTTCTTACAACACAATCTTTTCACGAACTTATAAAAATCTGATCTTTAGACATCGGGTACTCATCAAGGGAGGATCAGACTTATCTAACCCAAAGAAGAAATGTCATGCCCCGAGAGCACCCTCTAGGCGTAACACGGCGTACTTGACCCCAAAGGGTTCTTATACAAGCCCTTAGCATATTCATCATTGCATATAGACATTGAATAAAGCGGAAATTTAAAAACTTTTCAACATCAATGTCAAAGTGTCTCATAATAGAGAATAGAAAATAGAATGTCTAGACATCATCGTCTCTATGAAACCATCTAAGTACACATGAGAGTCTCAAATAGGGACCATAGCCCTTTACAATAGAATTGTCTCAAAATGACAAGTACATAAGAAGTCTAATAGTCTATTACAATATGAGGAACATAAGTGTCATAATGTGTGTCCTCGGAACTCGAGGACATACCAAAAAGTCTTGGAGAAAGTCTAAGTCCAAGGTTGAGCCTCTTAGTAGCACAATCACTTCCCGGAACCTACACTTAGTAGAAGAAGGAAGAAATATGGGTTAGCACAATAAATTGTACTAAGTATGGAAGCCATGCAATTAAAACCATTTAAATCATGCAAAAAGGGACCTTTAATTGAAAACATGCTATGTCAAGTTAAAAGCCATAATGCATATTCAAGGAACATGTAGCCAATTCACATTACAAGACAAAGAGACATTCATGATCATAACATGAAGTCACAACCCATACCTTACATATTTGAGTCCCATTTATATCATACCATCATAAGACACCACTCATAACCCCCTTTCAAGTTCACTTGTGCAATGTACATATGAAGTCCCATACCCCCATATACACTAAGTAAAACCATTAAGAAGACACAAGTGTAGTCACATACAAAATCAACATCATAATAGGCGAAACCAACCTTAACCTCATTCATATGTTACCACATATAAAGGACTCACACAAGAACTCCTCAAAGAACCCACTTGTGCAATGCATAGGTAAAGTCCCATACCCTCACCTATACTAAGTAGTATCCCTCAAGTTGTCCTAGTTAGAGTTCATAAGTCATTTACATAGTCATGTTCACACCTTAGATCATCTTCTTAAAATATAGGGATATTAGCACTAACCGACATAGACCATGAGAGCTTACATGGAATCCGGTGTTCTACTCTCACACCGGAAGAGAGTGTTCTACTTGCCACAGTAGAACTAACATAATAGCATCTAAGTGGATCCACTAGCTAATACCTATGTGGGCAAACATAGTTAAGGAACAAGGAGATTGCAACTAGAAACCCGGACTTGCTAAACGTAGAAGGTTTCCATCTCATGAGACAACATATATATTGGGAACTCGGACTTGCTAAACGTAGAAGGAACCTATATGGGAAGCCGGACTTGCTAAACGTAAAAGTTTCCATCTCATATTCATGTTCACTCGGTGCTACGCTCATATCCTGTTTAATGTAGTATTAGGCATTTACTTACACATTAATTCAATAAGGAATGTATTAGGAATTCAACCCATCATTCTTCATATAACTCATAAGTTCTAAGATGAGAATAACCTTTCATCATAAAACCCTCAACATATAATAATGTTCATTCGTAGCATAGTCATATAGCAGTCATGAGATTTACCTTCTATTCATCATACCAACACTACCATAATCATAGCTTAACATTCATGTTCGTATCATAGCATACCTGTCAACACTTTGGGGTTGTAAGGAAGAGGAAACATAACTCAATCACTACAATTCATAATCAATTAGCACCTCCACCATAAGTGGATCAACAATTCAATATATGAACATTCATCAATTTGACAACCTTCATTCATAGCCTTCAAGGATCCCATCAAGATTCAACCTTAATACATTGGTAATCATTCATCATATAGAGAAACATCATAATACAATAATGAATTCCACAATTACATATTAGATTCTCATCCTTCATTCACCATTAAAGTCATACTAGGGTTTAAAGTGAGAAAGAAGGGAAAATTCATGGGTCTTGTGGGGATTTGTTCAAAAACCAACAACACTACATTAATCATCCATAAACCATAATATACAACCATAATTAATCACTATAAATCAAAGAAAACACATTTGGAAAGTGACCCACGAAATTGAGAGAACTAGAATTTGGGGAACTTTGAAATCCAATTTTGAGAGGGCCTCTTGGGGAAAAGATCCCAAGAGTGAAGAGCCACCATACCTTAGTTGATCCCTTGAGAATAAATGGAGAAACTCTTAGAAATTTGGGTAAGAACCTTGAAACCCTAGCTCCAATGTCGTCTTCTTCTTTAGGTTTAGAGAGAGAGTTTAGAGAGAAGTAGGAGACTTTTGATTTCAATTGGGGGTTGTGAAAAATGACCAAAACTAATGAATTTAGACTTAAAAACCAATATATATTTAACCCCTAAAATACCCAAAACACCCCCACTTAATTTGGACTTAAAAGGAAAAGTCCCAAAACTCCTCATTTAATTGGTCACCGTTAGGGACCATGGCCATCACTTCATGGGTCGTGAAAGTGCACCACGGACCGTGGTGTTGTCCGTGGTGTTGGATGCAGTAGCCCCTCTATCGTGCACAAGTTAACCCTTGGCCAAGGCAAGACCACGGAGCCTCCCACGATCTGTGGTGATGGCCTTGGTCATGACTTGGCCTTGTGAAGGCAATGCCTTCAAGCCTTGGTGCCAAGTGATTTTCACGAGCCACCCCCCTCCCTCGTCAAGTGCACCATGGCCCGTAGTGGTGCCCGTGGTGCCTTGGGCAGTAGATACTCCAAACGCCCCCAACTTCCAAAACTCTAAGGGGACTCCACGCCCACCTTCACGAGTCGTGAAGTGGACCACGACTCGTGGTCCCTCTCGTGAAGGGTGAGGCAGTGTCTAGGACACTTCGAGGTCCCTCTCCCTTGGCCAAGGAAACTCCATGGAGCCTCCCACTTGCCCGTGGTGATGACCACGAGCCGTGGTGATGGCCATGGAGCTTGAGGCAGTAGCTTCAAATTTGGGGCAGCCTTGGCCTTTTGCCTTGGCTTGCCCCTTTTTGCTTGGCACTCCTCCCTTAGGCCTTGACTCATAAACCTCCCCATAGGACACCTAGATGGTCTACTAACATAGGGGAATTTTATATCAAACCTTCTTGACATTACGTTTAGGCTCTAGTTCAATCTACGATTTTTGGGTTGTTACAAGAAAATGATCATGTAAACACCCAACAAGCGATACAATTCAAAATGCAGAACCTCTTACAATACTCTTAGACAATTGTAACTCTTCATAATAGCTCTTATATAAGTTCTCATAAGCAAGGTTGTGGGTGTAGAACTATTGATGTATTTCAACTACCCCAAACAACACCAAATCTATCATACTGAAATGACTAAATCTACCCAAGAATATCACCCTACTAAGAGGACAATCATAGGATCGGTACACCCAATCCACCACTAGGGATTCACCCATAGATATGAAGACATGTGTGGGTATAGGTAGTAAATCACACTCCAAACCATATCCAAAACGAAGTAGGTAATCCCATGAGAATGTACCGAACCAAGTTCAAGTAACACAAAATAACCTTTCCATAATGTCTGTACCAAACATTTTCATTCTTCTGACACCATCTCTTGAATTTTTTTTGCTACTAACAAACAAACCATCTTGGTTCCCATTGCAATCGCACCCATAATCAATTTATCAAACCCCACATACTCTTCACATTATTCACTAAGGTCACGTCAACACTCTTAACATTAACAGGGACAAAAGTCAATTAATTTTTTTTATCAAAGCCGAGGAATTTCTTCGATCTTCAAAAATATGACTTTGTAAGTTTCAATATAATTAATTATATTGTATTGATCGGAATTCTAGGATTCCTCCTGGAGGCAAATACTTTTATGCATAGCTCCTCAAAATCAAGGTAAAACAGAATGCAAAAATGAGTCATTCATCATTACCACACCAATCATTTACCTTACTCTCAAACAATCATTAATATCTAAGTCTTCTTAGCAAACACATTATCGCCTCCAAAATTTCTGAACTATGGCTCCCTCTCTTTCCATGTATGCATCCCATGACACATACGGGTCACACCCAAGGATGATAACACTAATTCTAATCTGATAGTACTTTCTCATCGAGGTAAAGCTATTAAATCACCCAAAATCAACTTTATGCAATCTGTCAATATCAAGTTTTAACCAACAATTATACCATCATGTACCTCATGCCAAAACTAAAAGAAATCCTTGGATAATTATGTATGCTATAAGCTCATAACCTCTACTCACCATAAAATGCCTATGTAACACGTCATAACAGTCTATATCGTCTCATCAACAAAGTAGTTTCAATCCCCTCGAAATCCTCATTAACCATGTAGTACTATAGATCCACACCGTTGAACATTCATAAGTTACCTATCATATTTTGAACAATCTAGCTCGACATAACCACATAGAATCTTCCACACATCATTACTTGTCACCCAAACCGAAATTCAATCTTTATAAAAGTTTATGATAAATCCCTAGTAAGTCGGTACCAAACTAGTTTACATTTTACAGTCATATCTAAACTCATAGGCAAAATCAATACAACCTTCAACTCCAAACCAAGGGTTTATACGAGTTCTACCTTTCTTAAATTCTTTTCATGTCAAAAATTCCAAATACCTTGAACTCTTCAATACCCCAGACTCTCGTTCTCTTCACCGACTCGCTTACCAAACTTATTCATTGACCAATAACCCATGACATTTTATCTTATACTCTAAACCAAAACTTTTAAGTGAAACCCTTACTCGGGTCCTTTAACAATCAAAAGTAACAACTTTACGATCCAAACAATGCACAAGTCCTTCCAATTGCTCAATAAACCACACAATTAATTATTTCTTACCTCATCAATTCATAAGTTGACAAAACATAATACAATAAATATAGACTTGCAATGAAAAACATAAATTCGGATTCCAACCGTACTAGTTACCAAACTCGAAACCAAAAAAGAACTTATAATCACCACACTCGAGTCGAATGTCTGTAGACTTCTTTCTCAAATCTTATCCAATAGTTTTTAACCCATATAAATGACACATAACACTATTACCATAACCATAGTAAAACAGATGGAACCACGTGTCTCTGAATCCTAGTCTTCACTCCTTGCAATCAGAGTAAATATCTTTGCTCTCGTTTCCTTCCATAGGCTAAACTATATTACACTAATCCTTTCCATTAGAAATCTAACTCCTTTCAATTCTATTCTAGCGATGTCCAAACACATTCTACAACTTTTTATACGACCACTCTACTCACCAATTGATAGTAAACCATAACTTTCAATACCTGCAGGTCATCATTATCATACATAAGTCATTTAACTAAAAACCTTATCATATAGTAACATCCTAATTATAATCTATCGAACTCTTATTACCATTATGATTGGTAGTCATTACCATCATCACAAAGTATACCTTATTATCAACATGACACCTTAAACCTACGTATACCAATCAAATCCAATGGACTAACCCAATTTCATATGTACTTTATTACTAAAATCCTCAATTGCCTTCACACAAGTATACTCATGAAGACTTCCTTTAGCCATAAGCTTGTCATTTCGATATCGATCCACTCCTTTAGAGCTTACAATGAAATCACTAGTCCTCAGTTAAAATTCTCGAGATACACTTTATAACCTAAAGATACACTTTATAACCTAAACACATTAATATCGTATAAAAAATCCACCACTAAAAGCTTCCTTATAAGTAATGCTTAACCCAAGTGTCCATAGTAACAAAATAGTTGGTTTCCCAAATGAGAATGCAATATCAAATATAATTATATGAGGATGTGATAAAACTGCTAACTCCTTATGTAGTTAGTATTCTCACTTGACAATCGACATATCCAATTTTATATACCACTAGTACTATATCGTGAAGGTTCATTAGATCCACTACTAGAATGCATCATACCCACCAAGAGGATTGTGTTCAATTAAACCACACATTTTTTCCCATTAACTATCTACAGTATATTACCAAATTTTTTTGGTATCTAATCCAAAGCAATATACACTATATCTGAGACTGGGTTGATGACAGAAGTAACACACTATATTACTCTAACCAAGTAAGCATCGATACCATTGTAGTAGTCGTATTATGACCCTTTTTGATATACACTCAATTTATGAAATCGTAGTAGATATTATGACCGTAACTTGTGCGACACCATTCTCATCATTCGCGAAGCAAACCATTCATGTTATGATAACTTTACTAATTGTAGTTTCCAAAGATACATGCCCATTATCTAGCCATTCCTTTAATCATTCCACTTCCAATTGTTAAACCACTCTAAATAGCGTATATACCACACAAGTACTACTCTCTTTACTGGAGTAACTAATCTTACTCAACCCCTTCAAATCGTTGAACATTCTTAATCTGACCACACATCCTTTCAATAACTTTATCATTCCCAAACCAGATCTAGACTCCAAGCCATACACGACACACCAACGACTCACATAAAGAACCACACACGAGTCATCACTATAATAGAGAATGAATGGAATGAAGTGATACAAAATAAGAACGGACAAATGATGCACGTAGAGATTCAAAAAGTAAATATTTTTCCTAAATGTAGCTATAACCTCTCGAAAATAAGTACATACGTCTCCCTACCGATCCTCGAGACTCTACTTAGACTCGGCTTGTATACTCGTGAGACCAATGAACCTGGGGCTCTGAAAGCATTTGTCACGACCCAAAAATGGACATGATGACACTCATTTTATCCCACCAAGATAAGTCAGCCTAATACCCAATTAATACCGTGAATGCGGAAGTAAAAACAAGAAAAATAAACTAACACCATCGACTAATGTGGAAATCATAATCAACTCAAAATAAAACCCCAAAAACCAGAGAGTCACGTGTCCAAGCCTCCAAAGTATTGCAATTGAATCGAAAGAAAGATAAAAGTCTCAAATGGCATTGTTTTTAGAATAGAACAAGATCATAAATAGGAGTTAGAAGGTCCCCTGAGATGATAAATAACTACCTCACAAATCTCCATAGGAAGCCTCAGATAACGAGAGAATAGAGAGTGTCATGAAGAATTGAGCTAGTAAACTACAAAAATGTAGTACCAAGGGGTGAGTACCAAACCACACGGTACTCATCAAGTAAACTTCTAAACACAAGATAAGGGAATACAATACGGATATTCCTTACACCCCAACCAAACCTCCACAACTACCACCTGTATAAAACCAACCTAACCTAACAGTTCACAAATTACATAGCACACACTTCATCAACCACACTTTAAAAATTACATATCCTCAACAACAAGCTCAATATTCATCAATCATGACCTCCAAAGAAAGGAACTCACAAGATCAGCAAAACACAATATCAAGTTTACTAATGATAAAGATGTGCAATGCAATGTGCAATGTCAAGTATAGTGATGCATGTCTGACCTAGTGATACACACCCGCTGTCTCTCAGTCCAGGACCCATGGGGAACATATATGTCCATGCATCCGTTGTGGCGTGCGACACGACCCTCAATAGTAAAATCCATTGCGACATGCAACACGTCCCTCAATAATAGAATCCATCGCGACATGTGACACGTCCCTCGAATAGTATCCGTCACGGCGCGCGACACGTCTCTCGAAATGGTACATCCTCTTTAATTTGTTATTCTTTCTCAGTTCACATAACACTTATCACAACCATGTCTCATAACCAATGCAAATGACATGTTCACACAAATAATGAGGAGATGACCATTTTTCATAACAATGCACAATTCACAACAACACAATCGTGATACAACATCAACAATGAATCACTAAGCCTTTCAAACCATTCTTAACACATACACATCAATAATTATATCGCATTGCCTTTTATTACCCCTTTTTCATCATTAGAATTATTCAATTTGGACAAGTCAACCCATCACCAAGTCCCATTACTCCCCAACACATACCTGATGAATAACATTTCAAATACACTTCATCCAATTCTAAGTAAAAAAGATTGTAAAGCAATATAAAACCTAACAAATGAGTTGGGGTCGAACCCACTAGGAGTGGTACATGTTCAAATTCAATCAAGAAGTACAAATGTGATCTAGCGAGCTATAGGAATAGACATTATCGAAAAAGTCATGAAATAAATGAAAAGGGTTGACACAAATGTCAGATGGGGGGGCTTTGTTTACAATTATCAACTACAAAATAGTCACACAAAATTGAAATAACAATACGAAGAGGAATTCTTGGGGTGTGATCAATTATAGGCAAATTTCACTTTATGAGTAATTGTTACTACTAATTCATAGCTAAATATAAGTGAGTAGGCTAGACTATGAGTGAAATAGCTTTCTCTCGAACAACTATTCCTCTTCAAACGATTTCTTTCGAGCATCAACAAGCATAGCAATTAAGAACATCCCAAACCTTAATTCATCCACTCTCTCAAGCTAGATGGGTAGGATTGGGTTTAGGATTCACTATCTCGAGCTGAACCCATATCAATCCAATACCTACAAACCATTAATCGAAAGCTTTAGCCCCAAAACTTCTCTCTCGAGCAAGCTAAGAACACAAGATTAGAATTGCATTTGCAACTACAATTCATAAATTAAACCTCAGCTAATGATTAAACCCACTTCAATATAGCATTTAAACTAGTAATTAACAATACTCATAAGTTAATTCAACCCATAATCACATGATCACACCTCAAGAATTGGGGTTTTAGCCAAACATCATAAAAAAGGTAAAAACGGTTACCAAATCGATTATCCATCAATTGGGTAAAAGTACTCAAGCCTTTACAATGCTCAAAATCGAAGAAAATTAGTAACTCACTTGAAAAATCTCCGAATTGAATCTCCAAAAGCTTTCAAGTCTACTCAGAAACTATTCTAAATGGTATTAAGCTAAAATCTGGAAAAGTTCTCTTCAATTAACAATTCAAAATTCAATTTATAGTTGCCAAAAATTAGCCACGAAGGGCCATTAGGCGAGGTAAGTCGGGTTCGCTGAGTGGTTCGCGAACTGCCCTTTGCACTCTTCTATCACCTTTTTACATTGGCTCTCAGCATACTCAAGTCCTGTAACTTTGGGCGATCACTCTTATCATCACGAAACTGATCGGCGACATGTCGACTGCCCCTTTCCTGTCACCGACTTGGTTTCTTCCCTCAGGGCTGGCTCACTGAACTTTAGGAGGTTTAAATAGCCACTAAGCGATTCGTCAAGTGCTCTTGGCGATCATCAGGCTCGCCTTTTCTCCACTTCTTCAGTTTGTTTTGTTCCTTTTTGCCTATTCGTGTCCTTGCTTTGCTCCTCAATCGACATACCTGAAAATCAAGGCTTTAACATCAGTTTATGGCACAAATTAAGCATTTGAGGACACTAAAACTATATAAACAAAGCCCCAAATAGGTCAAAACTCTACAACTCATCAAATACCATAAGGAAATACATGATTCCATGCACTTAACAAGGGCGTAGAAATCCACTTGCCTCAAATAATTGACCTATTACTCCGGGACTTGAGCTTTCCCTTTTTGTTGGGATTCTAAATCAATGCAATCTAATCAAATAAATAATTACAATAATAATTTTGAACTAACCACACTCATATTATTATAGGTTAGTCTTTACCCAAAAATTCACCCAAATCCATAATCAAGTTTTAAATTTTGGTGTCAACTAACATGTCAACTCTCATGTATTTTCCAAATTTTTAAGCCTAAGGTTAAGTCTTACTTCCTCCAATATCATAATCTAAGGGTATTTACATAATACCATACACCTAATATTTAATTACATATACCAATATATCAAAACTTGAATCATAATATAGAAATAATAAGAACATCAAAGAAACAATGAAGTAAATTACGAACAAAACCACGAGAACACTACTGTTTCAAAACCTAACATTGATACACCCTATATTTCTATTTATTAATTCAATCACTGTTGTCTAATCATACCCTAAATCACTACAAAATGAATGCCCAATAACAACCTTTTTCTCAATTAAAAAATATGGCTTATATAGTAATCAATTTTTCAATTCTTCTTAATTAAAACCCACATTGTTTATTTTTTTCTATAACAATCAACTACAACACTAATAAAAATAAAACAATGATAATAATAATAATAATAATAATATAATAACTAGCATATATACAACAATAACATTGCTGCATATTAATGCTTACCTGCAATTCGCCGCCTATTTGATTGTGGCGAGGTTATGTCTCTCTTCTTCAGAGATTATTATTATTTTTTAAAAATAAAGGAATGCTAAAATAATATAGGATATTAACTTAAATTATATTATATATGGACTTGGCCCATTAACCACCAATTAAATTAATTATTTAAAATTATTCACTAATTAAATACCCATAGTTATCGAATAGTTCAAACTCCCAAAAATTACATTCCGGGTTATTACATGGATGCAATGGTCAAAAAACATAAGTATATATCAAAACAAGTAAATAACTAAATAATTATATTATATTGAGGACCATCAACTATATTCACTACAAATCTTAAACTACTGGCTTTACCAATAATATACCATATGAGTTTATAGCTCTTACTAGCATATTGTTTTAAAAGACAATAATTAATAATTAATAAGATAGATTATTGATATTTTACACAACTAAATGAGCTTATATAAGTCATATGATTATATCACAGTACATGTAAATTGGAAAGGACAATCAGAGATGTATGAGGATGATAGTGCTTATATAGTTAAGATCCTCAAAATAATGTTTACTGAAGTACAAGTACAAGTATGTTTTGTGAGGATTTCATTTGTTCAACAAAAACTTATCCTACATCTTTGATCACTCTCCCCAATTTACGTGCACTATTATATGATCATATGACTTTTTCAAACTGACTTATTTGTGTAAATTTCAGTAATTTATTTTTTTATTAATTAATTATTCTGTTTTTAAAATTATACTAGTTATGATCTATACATACGTATTCTAACCTAGTAAGCTTATTGTGAATGATGGTCCTAGAATAGGCTAGATTATAAGAAGTCGAGGACCAAACTATGCTTACTCTTGCCTATAATAAGACATACTAGATTAGTATACATATGCGTTGTTCCCAATTGCACGTGAAACTGTACGTGGTCGCGCAGGTAATATAATGGCCCTAAAAGAGCCGGATTATCGAACGAAAAAACTTGTTGATTAGTTATTTTTAGTAAATTATACTAATCTAATTATTTATTCAAGCGTACCAAAATAATTAACCTTATTAAACTGCAAGAATAAAAGATGTATACTAATTATTAGGAAAATTCCACGCCTGCAACTTACTTAGAATTCATGCATAGTATCTTCTTCTATGGACTTCAATTAGGTATCAAATCACTGATTTACAAGGTTAAATGTATGATCATGGTCTCCCTACCTCTAATGGCCTACACAACCGGCAATCTAACTACATCGTTCAACGGGGATAAACTGAACAAGTTGCGGAGCATTAAGTTTTCATCTTGTTTAGTAACCAAGCAAGGTATCTAGGTATATCTCAATCTTAGATAAAAATCAACCCTAATTTCTAGAGAATATCATGCTCCTTTTGTCCCACATTCTATCCTCCTATTCCTCTCCCAAGTTCAATTCATACAATGAGTTTATTTCAATTGTGGCATGCCAATAATGAAATAGTAAATCAAGAACAAAAGAACAATTATTTGGATAACCAATATCAATCCATAAAATTCAATACTAAATAATCATTTTGTCTCACACCAACCCTATGCCTAGACTTGTCTGGCACTAGAGAACCATTGTTGGTCCTCAAGATAATCCTTGGCCTGGTTCACTACTAAGCGGAAGTCTTACTCAAGTGAAATAGGAACTCAATACAAAGATTAACTCTCCAGGACTAAATAATAGCCTAACTCAATTTCGTCATAAAGTATTTAAACAACGTAAGTACTAAATTCAAAGTCTCAAAGGAACATCAACAAAGGAAAACATGAAAAGACTCCTCAAACTACTCTGTCTATAAAGCCTCTAAATACTATGATGGATGTCGGAACAAGACCCCCGACAATCTAACAAGAATAAAACAATAATGTGAAGCCCTCCGGAAATCAAGGAGGCTCACCAAGGATAGCTGGAATGGAATGGGATCAACGAAGCATCTGTTGATAATCCTGAACACCATTATCTACATCATAAATAATATGTAGGTCGAATGACGTTAGTACATTGAATGTAATGGCATGTAAAGAGAAAGCCGAAACATAAGCAAAAAAATTAATAATCTAGGAAGAAATATTCACCTCATCTCAACTCAAATATGAAACACCGATAAGAGATGCAATATATAAAGCTTTTAAACGAAAACCATCACTATGAGCTTCATGATGAAAATACAAAGTATAATCTTTACTCGTATTTGAGAGATTCTCTAACTGACAACCATCACTAGAGCTTAGTGATGATACAACGTCTCGCCAACGCTACAAGAACTATCCTATACCTTGTCGGGGTATAGAACTCCCCAACTAAGTGGATCCACTAAGCTATGCTTAAAACAAATAAGGAATCATCTAAAAAGTATGACCATTTACCCATGTTGGCATACATGATTTATGAGGATTTTGAGTTGTCTGAACTAATCCCCATATCGGTGCTCAATACTACAAATAATATATAACTCATGCTCAAATGTTTAATACATAACTCTTTCTTAGTTTGAGATTATTATTCAAATAGAAATCATCTTTCTAGCTTTAAGACAA
Organism: Solanum gracilifrons; assembly: GCA_029582605.1. Lineage (NCBI taxonomy): Eukaryota > Viridiplantae > Streptophyta > Magnoliopsida > Solanales > Solanaceae > Solanum > Solanum gracilifrons. The sequence continues at coordinate 66,069 of JAJOOH010000332.1, read as the reverse complement.
GAGACAAACTGACCATTAGGTATAGAATTCCCCCCCTTCCACTCTAGGACAGGCTCATTCGAAAACTGAAACTTGACAACATGAGTTCTACAATCAATAGAAGCATAACATGAGTGCAGCCAATCCATACCAAGGATAACATCAAAGTCTAGCATATCAAGTTGTACCAAGTCAACAAGAGTAACTATATGGGACAAGGAAACATGACACTTTCTATAGACCCTCTTAGCCACAATAGAATAACCAACATGAGTAGAGAGAGAAAGGATCTAACAGCACATTCGGAAGAACATTAAGCCTCATTGCCACATATGGCGTCACAAAAGATAAGGTAGTACCGGGATCAAGTAAAGAATAAACATCAAGTTCGAAAAATTTCAACATACCAATAACCACATTGGGAGAACCCTCTTGTTCACCACGAGTCTGAAGTGCATAGAATTGGTTTTGCATAGGAGCATTGGGACCCAAACCATTAGGAGGAGCTTGCTTGACCTTTCTTCTTTTAGCCATAATAACTAGGCAATCCCTCATTTTATGACCACTCTTACAACAACTAAACCAACCATCCGTGCTGTCACTTACCCTCGTGCTTTTTTCCACACCTAGTACAAGTAGACATAGGCAATAAAGATCTACTACCATTTCCTCCTTGAGGCTTAGGGTTAGATACCTATCTTTGTTGAACTTAGGAGGAGCATTGGAGGAACCTTGACTGGAAATCTTTTGTCAAAATCTAGAACGATCATGTCCATCGAACCTTTTATGAGAAAAATTACCATCACGATTTTAGCCCTCTTTGCATCTCTAGACTTTTCCTTAAGTTTCTCCTCTTCAATGTGTTTAGCATGCACCATGAGACGAGTGATATCCATTTCATTAATGAGCATGGCGGTACGACACTCTTTAACCACCATTATGGACACTCCCGAAATGAACTTACTCATCATTTCCTTTGAATCAGCAACAACTGTTGGAGCATACTTAGATTTGTGTGAACTTCAAAGCATATTCCTTCACACTCGTACTTCCATGATTAAGGTTGATGGACTCAAGCACCTTTGCTTCCCTCAAATCAAGGAGAAAGAACCTATCAAGAAAAGTAGCCTTAAACTTCTCCCAATCAAGAGGACCCACATCTTCTGGTTTCCCTTCTTTCCATTGGTTGCACCAAGTTTGAGCAACACCTTTTAGTTGATAAATGACAAACTCTGCCTTTTCCACCGGCATCATCCCATGATCATGAAGACCTTATAAACCTCATCAATGAACTCTTGAGGTTCTTCCTCAACCTTAGAACCATGAAACTCCGGAGGATTCATCCTAGTGAAGTCCCTCTTTGTAGATGCCGCCGTACCCACATTTGGGTTCACAGGAACCACAACCTGCCTATTGGCTTGAGCCGTCATGATTTGAGCCAACACTTGAAATCAACCCTAAGCTCCACATTAGTTACTTGCTTGGCCAAAGGATCGACTGGAACTTTAAGAGCTTGGGAGGAGCTTCTTGTTCCACATTCTCCCTTACATTTCATTCTAGCATAAGCTCTTCGAGTAGCCATATCCTGTATAGAATTGGATAAGGATTAGGAGAGAGACCGTATAGGGTTAAACTTTGTCACACAACTTTAGATTAATGAAAGAAGTGGAGTCTCCTAAACATCTTGTAGCCTCTCATTCATAAATGTGGCGCGCTTCATACTCATGAACAAGACTCTCTCAATGTGGCTTATAAAACTTCCTAGGACCATTCTAAACTGTGTGCTCTGATTACCAAGTTTGTCACGACGCAGTGATGCCCCCTAGATGTAACATGGCGTATAGGACCCCGAGAGACCCCATACAAGCCACTTAGCATTCATAACATAAGAAATAAAACAACAATTCAAGTTCAATAGTTTTATAAGCAAAAAACAAAAGTCTAAAACACTTGTCTCAATAAACATCTAGTACAATAGAATCGAATTGGGACTAGCCCATACATCATGTCCAAAACTGGAAATAAGAAATAAACTAAGAACAATGAAAGTTCGTCCTCAAAGCATGAGGACTCACCAAAGCTCGGGAATTTCAAAATCAACCACTAGCCACAAAATTGAGAAACCTAACCGTCGGACCCTACATTTGGGGAAATGTAGGAAAGGGTATGTGTTAGTACAAAACAATGTACCAAGTATGATAGATATGCATAAAACATTTAAATCATGCTAAAAAACGGGCATTTCATGACATGAAATTGACCAAGCTATAACATGATATAACAGGGTTAGAAAACATATGTCATGAAACATAGTCAATGCAAGTTAATATCATTAAAACCTTTGAGCACATATGCCATACTTCTTGAATTAACCTTAGTTCATTATTAATGTAGGAAGTAGCCTTAACCGACATAGAGACCATGTGATGTATAACATGATCCCCCAGTTTCTCTTACACCAAAAAGGGTTGTCCTACTTGCCAAGGTAAAGACCATGAACATTTAGCTTAGGTGGATCCACTAGCTAATGTCTATTTAGACAATTATCCTATGGGGCCATATAAGTAAGGGACAAGGAGATTGCTTCTAGAAAGCCAGCCTCTACTAACAAGAGAGCTTCCATCTCAATATCCTCTCAGTGCTAAGCATAAATCTCATAGAATAGTCATTTCTTACTTGTTCTTATTATCTAGGGAAGGGCACATCATCTTATCGATCCAAGATAAGTCATCATCCATGGAAAAGTATCATTCAATAACCAATCCAAACTAGGTTTCATTAGGATAGCTCTTAATCTTTGATTCAATTAGGTGAGAAAACCTTTTTACCTTAGAATCCTTGTTATGTGAGAAAACCTTTCGCATCATTCTTTCATGTTCATATGATAAATCCTTTCAACAACACAACAACAACATCATTATTGATACTTTACTCTCAAAGCATCCTTAAAATGTTTGCATAGATTTTATAAGAACATGCATAATTTCATAATTTACCTTTCAAGGTTCAAAATCTACTTTCAATCATCAACATCAAGAAAACATAGGTTAGATATGGTTTTCATCATAAAATCATGTAATTGTATCAATACATGCTTGATTTCATAATACTATTCCTTCATAATCAAAATCCCACATCATATGCTCATAACTTGGAAAATATTGGGATTACATGGATTCATAGGGGAATCATTATAAAAATCATAGTATTTCATCAATTCATGAATAATGGATCATAATACAATCATTTAAGCCAATAACAAAGAGAGCCCATGACAATTGAAGAAAACCCTAAATCAATTGTGGATTCCTAGCTTTGAAAATAGAGGAATTTGGGAACTCCATAAATGTAAGGAATCCATGGATGAAAACTATCATACCTTACTATAAAACCCCACAATTGCTTAAGGAATGGATACTTGACCTTGATCTTTGCTTGAACCCTTTCTTCTTCTTCAAGTTCTAGAGAGAAATATTTTGGAGAGGAAAAACTTGATTTCTTTTAGTGATTTTGAGAGAATGATTTCTGTTGGAAAATTTAGGGGTTAAAATACTTATATATGGGTCTTAGTGAGGGGTAAAATGAAGTAGTATAGAGATAATAATTAGAAAAAAAACCAACTACCCCTAGGCTTAACTGCCGACCCACCATCCACGGCCATGGCGATGGACCGTGGTCATGACAACGTGACGTCCTGCACGACCGCCGTTCGTGGTCCGAAACTCTTTTTTGGTCTAGTGAACCATGGTCCCCAACCATAAACCGTGGTCTTACTGACGGTTCGTTGGTCAGGCCGTGGTCCTCAGCCTCTGAAGACTTTAGGGGTGACAGTCCACTGACCACACTACGGTCCGTGGTCCTACCCATGGGCCGTGGTTGGCCTCCGTGGCTGGCACCTGCAACTTCCTGAAACTTGGCATATTGCCCTCTTTCAAATCTAGGGTGTTACACATCAGATCAGTCTTGGTTTTGCCTCTTTCTTTACCATTAAGGACCGTAGAGCTTCATGATCTGTTCACACAATCTATTTTATACCCAATAAGTAGGCTATAAACTTTTCAAACCCATATACAAAGCTAGCAACTCTTGCTCAGTCACAATATAATTCTTTTGAGAACAATACAAGGTTTTACTATCATAATAAATAGGATGAATAAACTTGTTTTTGTTGTTCCCAAGAAAAGCCCCTAGTTCCAAGCCACTAGCGTCCACATCATTTGAAAAGAAAGATTCCAATCGGGTGCTATGATGATATGGGCTGAGATGAGTTTGTCCTTCAACATCTTAAAACAATCCAAACATGCATTATCAAAAATAAATGTTCTTTCTTTCTCAAGAAGCTTGCACAATGGAATAGCAATCTTGGCGAAATCTTTGATGAACCACTTATAGAACCCGACATCACAAAGGAGGCTCTTACTCCCTTTATCGATACTAGGGGAGGTAATATTTGAATTACTTGGATTTTAGCTTGATCAACTTCAATACTATCCATGGAAATTTTGTGTCCAAGCATAATTCCTTTTTGTTTTTACCATAAAGTGACACTTTCCCCAATTTGGAATCAAATTTGACTCTACACACCTTTTAAGCACCATTTCCAAATGCTCTAAACAATATTCAAAAGAGTCCAACAACCAAAAAATTATCCATGAAAACTTAATCTTCCACTATATTAGTGGAGATTGATAGCATGCACCGTTGAAAGGCCGTTAGTGCATTGCACAACCCAAAGGGCATTTTCTTTAAGGCAAACATTCCATAAGGGCATGTAAAAGTCAGTTTCTCTTTATCTTCCGATGCAATGTAGATTTTATATACTGGGAATACCTATAAATAAAGCAATAACACCCCTTTCCCGCAAGCTTATCAAGCATTTGATCTATAAATGGAATGGGGAAAAGACACTTTTCAATCCATGAATTAAGCTTTTGACAGTCGATACACACACTACTCGGTAATGCATTTAGTGGCAACAAACTCGACTTTTTCATTTGAAACTACTGTGATACCACCCTTATCTATAATAGATTGGACCAGACTCACTCATTGTTTTTCGCAACTGGAAAAATGACTTCCTCATCTAACAATTTATAATCTCCTTTTTTTACCACTTCTTACTTTGGGGGATTTCACTGTCGTTAGTGCTCAATGCTTGGTTTTAAATCTTCAGCCAAATTAATTTTGTGAGTGCATACACCTAATTAAACTCCCACGATATCCACAATTGACAACCTCAAGACTCTAATGTTCCTCTTCAACACTACGATTAACAACTCTACTTGACATTTTTTATGATCATTTGAAATAATCCCCAGAAGTGTGTTGTTAGCCCCCAAAACTATATATTTGAGATGAGGCGGAATTTCTTTGATTTCTAATTTTTGTGGATCAATAATAGATGGCTTGGCTGGTGGTGCTTCTGAGCTAGACAAATCAAGATCAAGCTTTGTGTGAAACAGAGTATGTGAGCCTACACCCAAAAGAGAAACCATACCTTCTTCATAGTCGACAATTTCGGCTTGATCATAGTTAAGTAGCACATGAACCAATGAATCCCCACGATACGCTACCTCTCCAATACTCACCACAACTTCATCAATCTAATCCAAGTGAGATACAATGTACATATCACTTGGATATTTCATTGATTTATGAAGATTGAAGCTAACTGCTTCATCATTTACTCGAAACTTCAACTCACCACCTTCCACATAAACCAAAGCTTTTCTCGTGGCCAAGATTGGTCTACTAATATTAACTGGCATATAAATATCAATCTTACAATCAAGCACTACAAAAGTAGTGGGGAACATAAATTTGTCAACCTTCACTAGAACATCATACACCACGCCACCTAGGCTCTGAATTTTTCAAAAAAAAAAATTGTAATTTGAAGTTGGAGGAGAGTTTTGGAAAATGTTCTCAATTTTTGGAAGGAAGTCATTTTCCTTAAATTTGAGGAAAATGAGTTGATTTGGAAAATATTTTCCAAAACATTTTCCCCAACTAAACATGAGAAAATTGGTAAAAAAATTCCGGAAAATGTTTTCCTTCATACCAAACACACCCTTAAAAAATCAATTCCAATGGGTAGTCAGATTTCCCCAAAGGATTCACAAGTCATGTATATCAATCTTTTTGGTCAATTTCTCTTAAAAGGGATGTTAACCTATCTATCATAGAAAACAAACAGCACACAAACAATCAATTTATGCACTCCCATGTGCAATTTAATACTGACCACTAGAGTAATAATAACTCAAATCATATAACAATCGCATAGCAATGCTACACATTTACAATTTTCAGCCCAAAAATTAAGGATTCATATAATTAAAAATTTCCATTAGGAATGACATTACCAATTCAACCATAGAATAATTCAATGCACTGCGTTCACCCTAAAACATAGATTTCAAGAAAAATAAGGTAAATTTCCATGCTAAACTATATATTCAAACGGATTTTCTTTGGATCTAACAATTTTAAGAACTATAACCTTCTTTCAAACATAATTTTTACAGTACAACAACTAAGTTTAAAGGCAAAACTCAAAGAAGTATGAATTTCTTACAAGATAATGAAATTATTAAGTCTAAAATTGCAAAACTAGAGTAACACACCTGTTTTGAAGATGAAAAGAAGAAAAAACAAGAGCTTCTATGCAGGTTTTCCAACTTTGAACTTCAAGAGAACTTCTTTGAAGAACAATTTTTCGGATTTTTTTGTAGGTATTAATTAAGGAATTGAAGAAGAAGAGTTTATATAGGAATATAAACTGGATGGGCTGTTTGGGAGTTGAGAAAGTGAACGGTTGTAAATAGTTGATGAACATGAGTATGGAGGTTAAGGAGGAATGTATATGGAATAAGGTGAAGGGTTTCAGTGGTTTTGGAAAAGGTTGGTCAAAATCCAGTCCTTGAACTTCTCAAGAATCAAAATTAAAAACCATTTTACCCAACTTGCGGGTGAAAGGTTTAAAATGCTCAAATTACCCTTCAAAACCAATTAAAAAGGAGAGCAACCGTAGTCAGTAAAAACCCCAACAAAGAGTCTGGGTCGAATCCCATAGGGAATGGAATATTGTGGAGAAATTCTTTATCGAGTAATTTTGATTTTAAATAAGCTCATTTGGAATAGTACGAACATTTGGGTGGATGGTACCACCAACATAGTATAAAGTTTTTGTTATCAGTTATCGCAATTAAACTAAGATTTAAATGAAATCAAGAATTAACAAGCAATCTAAGGGTGCGGGGATTGGATATCAATGTCTTGTAGGAGTAAATGTGCTGCTCTATAGTGATGTATATACATGAAGAGGCTAAGTCATCATCAATGACGCTAGCCATCTTGTGACCTCAAAGAATCTTCCCCTAGAATCTCTTTTCGGTCGCATCTAATGCAAATTCTTACCAACACAATACCTTACTCTATTTCCTCTTTCAAGAATAGGGAAAATAGATCTGATCCATAACCTCTCTTTCGAGAAAGTCAAGGACATCAAACCAAAATTGCTAGTAATGAACTAATTATCCACTTTAATTAATATCTTTCGAGTATCAACATGAGATCAGAAATAAGAATTAAGTTTGCAACCTTAAACCTTAGGTTAACCCCATGATATTTAGACCAAATTCATGCATGAACAACAACAAAATAGAGTATAGAGCAATACCCACTACTTTAAATAAATACCCAACCCATTAGAGCATTCCTAGATCATGGGGTTTTAGCCACCCATAAAAAAAGTCCTGAAAGTATACCTTTCATGAAAGCAGCCATGGGTAACTTGAAATCAAGAAATTAAGAGTAAACCCACTTTGCCTTGTACACTGTCACATTAGGTGATGTGCTTCAAGTCCGCCTTTCTCATTCATCATATCGGCTTTCTACTGGAGTTCGCCGACCCTCTTTGGTGGACTAAAGTGCTATGCATTGTCAGGTATGGAGAGGTCTTACTCAATCGGTAATCCACTTTCATGCTAGGTGATAAAAAATGTTCATAATTTGTACTTCTTTTGAATTTTTGGCCATCCTTTCAAGCTTCAGTCCTTGCATTGTCCAATTACCTTAAAAACTGCTAATAATAAACCTTTTATTAGAAAGAGACAAAGCTAGGCATTAAGGACATCGATTATTGAGCTAAATGGACATGAAATGAGTGCAAAGCTATCACTCATCAAAGATGACACGCCAATTGAAGTCTACATTACATCGCATGAAACACATGCCTTGTAAATTGATGCTTGAGCATTGAGTTGGACTGGCGTTGTGATTGGTTGTAAATTAGCTAACTGGTAGTTCCATGGCTAAATGCAAATTACCAAAAGTTTTTATTAGGGATCTTGAGGGTACCTGTGCTTAACTGGCGATGAACAACACATGACTGACGTTTCTCCTATCTGGCGCTGATTGCTTGTATGTTTGATTTTTCATACTCTCAACATAACATCCTTTTTTCAGCCCCCTAAAAACACACCGAAAAAACACAAAGTGAAGTAAAAAAAGAAGAAGATAGACACTTGAGTTGTAGAGCATGATTTTAAAACATGACACGAAACAATTACCTTCACTATAACCCAATGGCTTGTGGTAGATCCCTTTGTCGTGGATCTTCCCCCACCTCATCCACGAAATTATTAAATTTCATTATCTTTCATTCATAAGGCGGTTTTGTAGGTATGTCAACCTTGAATTTCACTAATTCATCACCAACTCAAAATTGGAGCTCACAAAGCTCCACATCCAAAAAAGCTCTTCCTGTAGTAGCACATGGTCGGCCTAAAATGATAGGCACCTCTTAATCCACAGTGTAATTCAATAAAACAAACTTCACTGGTAAGATAAACTTATCTACATTAACTACCATGTTAAATAGTATACCAACCGATCTCTTCAGAGAACTATCCAACATCAGTAGCCTTATAGGAGCAAACTTGGGTTTCCCAAGTCCTAATTACTTTAAAATTAAAAGCGGAATCAAATTGATACTTGTCCCTAAATCATAAAGGCTTTATCACACCCAATGGTGCATGAAATAGTTAAAGCTCCAAGATATTGTTTTTGTGGAAAATAAATTTGCTATCACAACATTGCAATGACAAGAAATTTTGATTGTACTCACATTAACCATTCTCTTCTTTCGTAGCAACTCTTTTATTAATTTTGAATATCCTGACATTTGCGTTAAAGAAACAATTAATATAATATTAACCAAAACTTTGTGGATCGTATTTACAAACTTATTGAAAGTTTCATCTTAATTTCCTTCTGAGGATAAGGCAGGGGACAGTTTGGCTCGTCGCTCTTAGAATATTTATCCCTTTTTTGGTCCTCTACATCAACTATCACTTTAGATGGATCAGACCCATTTTTTCATTAATATTGATATTTCCTTCTTGGACAACTCTTCAACAATTATATCACGTATATGTTCATGAAGTTGTAACACCTTATCAACTTCTCTGTTAGAACCTTCATTGGACACTATTTTTGGTCCTTCAAGTATCTTAGCACTCCTTGTGATGATTGCCATGCTATAGTTATCATTCTTTAAGTTTGGGAGTGTATTATTTAGGAGTGTAGCCTTTACTCAAGGATATATTTGAGCCGATAGATGATTCATTTGAGTCTTTAAATGTTTTACTGGAGCAGACTGAGAACTAACAGGTTGAGTAAAATTTGAAAAGTCATTTTTTCAATTCTTTTACATCATTGCCCATAGACTCAACAAATTTTAGAAATCTATTCAACAACTTTTCAATTTTTGAACCAGCCGGGTCACTCACACTAGCATGAGCTTGTGAAGCATCTTCTTTCTGGGTAGGCACATATGTATTTGAAATACGATGGGTCTATCTATCATCTCTTCTAGCTCTATCTTTCACATGCAATTGTCTTTCTTGATCTGTCCATTGACTATCTTGATCTCTCCAACCTTATTTTCATCCGGAGGACGCAAAGGCCCTTGGTTGATCCATTGATACCTTGATCGAGAACCCTAACCTTTATTTCCCAATTATCTAATCTCCTCATCAAATGAGGCATGACTGGTCTCCTCTTCAAGCAGAGCTCTAGATTGTGCTCCAATGGTATTTACGCTTTCTGTTCCGGTGCCCATCATGTGCTTCGCTAGGAGGTCAATGATTTTTGTCTTAGCCATTTTTTCATTCCATCCTTTCTCATTCTTTCTCATATGATTGATAAATGTTTAAGTCACAACACTAACGTCTTTCAGTCTTTCACGCATATGCCAGGCCATATTGATTTTAACCATTTGATTAAGAGAAATATTAGCTTGAGGATAAGTGAACTTTAAAAAGGATCCTCCATCCAAGTTATTTACTACTCCTTCATTCACGTCATCCAATTCACGATAGAAAATTTGTAGTAAAACATGCTTGAAAAATCAATTGTTTAAGCATTCCATTAACTTCTTCTTAAAACTCAACTGCACTTCAAGTATAACTTCTACTAGCATTTGTTAAAAATTGTTTATCTAATCCCTTAACTTTAATATTTAGGTGGGTGCATAGAATCTATCATGAAAAAAAAGTCTTCAATTTCTCCCATGTGGTGATTATCCCTCGGTGTAATTCTCAAAGACACGTGATTGTTTCCTCGGTAAATAATAAAGGAAACAACCTTAATCAAATAGATTCATGACTCATATTCCACATTTTGAGATGGAGAAAAAATTTCACAAAATATCTCAAGTAGTGATTACTATTTTCCATCAGTTTGCCTCTAGATAGCCTTTTCATACATAGTGAATGAAGCATTTGACTTGTAATTTGAAATACGGCATCCCCTACCGTTGGTGGTAGATTAATTTCTTCGGTTACAACAAGCTCTACAAATGCTTCATTTGTAATAAATTCATTTGAAAATCCCGCATTATTAACCCTTTCTTGGTCATCCTCTTGATTCATCTTGCCATATTTTTTGCGAGCTACAACAGAAAGAAAAGTATCAAGAACAAAAAATTCACTCAGGGTTCAAATTGAGAAATCAACTAAAGAAAATCGTAAGCAAATCCCCGGCGACGATTCTATTTTCGATTAATACTCACATATGTCCAATATTTTAATTCATAGGCGATCATAATCAAAACAATTCTCCAACATATGAGATTAGGGTCAAACCATAAGGATTGACAGATATGACTCTTCTTCTTTTAATTTAACTTTTAGAAACAGGTTACCAATGTTAGTTCTAACCAAATATATATACACAAAATGGTAGGTTTTTGACTGAAATCTAAATTTTCCTCCATGTTAAATAACCAAATAGGGAATCAACACAAACAAGGTATAATAAGTTTGGAAAGTAGTAGAAATATATGCATAACAATAGAGGTTTCAAGTTGAATAGGAAAAGATTAACCTTAGCTGATATCATCAAATGTGAAATCACTAAGATTATCCCATACCTGGCTCAAACCCATAGACTAATTATTTCAATTCCTTAGTAATGAGTCTTACACAACTCCATTTTTCTTTACCAAGACAAAACGATGTTAGAGATCTTAATCAATGTTTTTAACCAATGATTTTTAGATTAAAAAAATACATTAATAGATCCATACCATAAAACCAATATTAGAGACAATTAATTAATACCCATTTGGGGCTTTACACCCCCATCTAGCAAACACACTCTTATTTAAGTGTCCAACTGCTTATAAAAGAATAAATAAAGACAATACACGTATAGGAAATTTCCATTCAAGGCTAATTTTATAAGAAAAACTTGAATTCCAAGGTTAGATTAACAAAAATATAAGGTTTTTCCTCTACAAGCAATTTGTTTTTTTTAAAATATTGATGACTCAATATTTCACTATAATAATTGGTTTCTCCTGTCTATACCTAATTGGGAAGGAGACAATGGTACATAATTATACAAACACCTATTTTATCCTTGTAACAATTCAACGAAAGTATTTTTTTTCTATAATTGTATTTTCCCTTCAGCTTCTATCCTTCAGACATGCATTGGACCAATAGATCACAAATAAGAGAAAGTTGAGTACCAGTCACCTCCTCGCATAAACCTTCAATTTTTAAAAGGATTTACGCTGGGATAGGCAAATCATTGATCAGTCATTGTATCTTGGGAATTGTAACACTAATATGGATGTAGTTTTGCCAAATCCAAGCCAGTGTTTGATTTACGATATGCCTGTTTTTTTCTACAAGACGCCAGTTTGATCGCCGGTGTGCATTAGTGATTTTTTGCTTCACATCCATCATACTTATTTTTTTCCAAGGAATGAATAAATCCATGAGAACTAGTGCCAAAATCACTTCAATTAGCATTAAAACATGACAATAATTCATTAATATGAGTATAATGAGTCTATCAAATACAAACTCATTAGTATCAAATCCCATCTTCATCACATAAGAAGTTTATGAATACGGAAAAGGGCATTGAAAGATTCTGTTGGCGAGTTTTTCTCCTACTTCGGACCATCACTATCACCCCATACATAATGTGAGTACCTATACATATAAAAGGAAAAAGAAAGCACAAATCAGTTCCAGTCAAAAAATTGCTACAAAGGACAAACCCTCCCATGAGATATCCCTTCCCACAAGGCCCCAAGATTGTCCGCCTCCACAAATTACACTAGCCAGCCATTGACTGGCTGGTTTTTGAAGTAACCTTATGATAAAAAAAAAACAGCTCAAATTCAGGCTGGCTCACTCAAAAAATTAACTATTAGCAATAAGTGTGATTTCGACCTATATCCTTGAAGTTGGAAATATGATAATCATTGAAAGCTATTAATACACCCTCTATTCTTATAAGGAACATGTCTAGCCTAATATGATGTATAAAATGCCACTACAACCTCAAAATTATAATCCCTAAGGGCCTCCATGAACGAGAACAAGATTTGATGAGTGATTTGTTACATTATCAAAGGAACAAAATCTACTAACCCCTTAAGTCAACTCACTCTAGCATGAATGATCTATTGTCTTTGTGCATTACATAGTATTCGATCATTCCCCCTATAGAAAAGATGAAGAGTTATTTTACTTGGAGATAATTAGCCGCTCCTTCGTAACTAGAAGATAAGTTTTGCCAAGAAGGCTTGAGGATAACATGTTTAATTCAAAGCATATTCTAAATCAAACTGTGAGATTCACTCTTACAATCATATATTTTTGGTATTTTCATCTAGGAAAGAGAGACAAGGAAAAAAGAAGTTAACAAATGTAAAATAATAGGACTGCAAAAATAATTTTAAAGTTTCAGCAGATGGTACAATTGGCATTTGACCACCCGTCGATGATAAAAAATTGTACATACTAGATGAAAATATCGTCTACAAACAATAGCCTCATAGCACTTTGTGCAAACCACCATTACAATGATATATAGTTAATAAAAAAATTGAGGTTTGCAGCTGTAACGCCACTCCAAGTAAGTTGAAATTTTAAAATTTATGACTTAACCGGTGTTGCACATGCGAAGTGTAGGACAACAATTGATGAACACCAATGCTACACAACAAACACTTCAACCAAAAAAGGTCCTGTTACATCCCAATGATTCAACAACACATGCCAAATGATGCTTAAACTTATCCAAAGGATTATAATTCATTTTTAAAACCAATCTTGATTATTTCTCTAATGAAGGAATTTTCAAGAAACACAAGCATGAGATTGACTAATTTCTCACATCTCATTTCAATTTCAACCTTAACTCAAGATTTTACTTATGAAAAGCTTTTCTATAAGATTCATAAGTGTGATGAGTCGGGGATTTTGACTCATTTAGAGATTATTATTCAAGGATTTAGTGTCATCAATGCCTATTTTATGCTCATAACTGATGTTAAAATGTTGATATGCATAAATGAACGCTCAAGAGAAAGGCAAGGATATTATGATGCAAAAAGGAGAGAAATAGCTGAAAAAGTTGAAGGAAAGCAAATTTGGAACTCGCCAAAGCCACCTGGCAAGTCGTCGAGTGGAACTTTAGCTCACCTAAAGTTTCAGAATAATCACCTTTGGACGAAACAAATTAGGCGAGCAAACAAGAAATTCGGTGAAACACCGAAGGGATCGACGATGTTGATCTGGCTCGCCAAAAGTTCGAGAATAACTTGATGAAAGAGCCAAACCAAAGGGAGAGACGAGGAGCAACTCGGCAGATCACCGAACTGGTCCGCGAGCCTGACTTACTTCGCTAAGTTGTCTCTGTGCTAAAATTTGGGAAATGCATAAATGTAATTTTTAAAAGAAGAAAGGGAGTTCCCAAATTTTTTACCTCTGGGTTGTTTAAGTTTATATACATTATAGAACTTTGTCTTTACATTTTGAGTAGACATTGTGAGATTTTTAGCTTAAATTTCAGAATTTGGAAATTGCAGATTGTTAGCAAATCGGATGAAAAACATCGTTGGTAACAATTTCTTGTTTTTCACTATGCTTGACTAAAACCCCTTTCTTGGGGGTATTATTATGCAGTTTAATGCATTAATTAGCTAATGAGTGTTGTTAGTTACTGATTTTAATGTTATTTTGAAGTGGGTTCAATTAATTGTTCATATTTTTGTCATGACCCAGGGGTAACCCCTAGATGTAACAAGGCACATAGAACCCCGAAAGGCTCCATGTAAGCCACTTATCATATCATAACAAAAGAATAGAACAATAAAGAGTAAAACACAATTCAAGTCTTAAAAGTTTTTCATAAAAGAAAGCGGAAGTCTAGGCTTGTCTCAATTTGGCCATCTATTACAATAGTCGAAGTGAGAAAGGGACACAACCAATACAACATTGTCCGAAAAGAAATATAAGAAATGAAATACAATGAGATAACATCCATCCTCGAATCACGAGGACTCACCAATAAGCTAGGAGAATAAGCAAATCCAAGCTTTAGCCACAACGATGATCACCTCGAGAATCGGACCCTACACTTGGGGAAAAATAGAGAGATAGAGATGGGGACAAAGATTGCTATGTCCCTCCTCACGAACATCAAAAGCCAAAAAAAACTAAGGGATGATCTTAAATTTTCTGGACCTAGGATATGCCTGCTCGTATTTTGAACAAGGTGGAAGGATCGGACAAGGTGCTAAAAGAAATTAAATATGATGTCTCCTTTATTAACAAAACGGTCATATCACACTCGGTATCCATTAAGTAGTTGGAAACACAGATGGGTCATATCTTAGCTCATTTAAACTAGATATTCCCAAGTGATACTTTGGTGAACCCAAAAAATGAGACATGATCCAATGGACATCTCGTGCCACGACTGATGAGTTCGAGATTTCGACTCATTTAGGGTTTTGTTTTCATATCTTAAGTATTCTTAATGCCGAATCTATGCTCCATAATGATATTTATGTATTGAATTAAGGCTAGGAAAACAAAAGAGAAATGAAAGAGCAACAAAGATAAATATCATCGACTTCACTCGGTGATCCACCGAGTAGCCTCTTCACCCGTCGAAATTTACAGTCTTACATACTTGAGATGAGAGAAATTGGGCAAGGGATAAGCCTTATCGGCAAATAGCTGATTGGATCGGCCAAGAGAAGTTTGTCCGCCAAAAATTACAGAACATTCAATGAGGATCAAGCAAATTGGCGATCCAAAGGAGCAAATGGTGCATCGCGGAATCTATCGGCGACCCCAACATAGACCGCCTAAAAACACAATGCATATTAGATGAAAACTCGAGACAAGAAGGCGGTGGGTAGAGGCGATTGACGAGTCGCCGACCTGTCGGTGAAGCATGACTTACCCCAAAAGGCCAAATTTTGAATCAGTATAAATTGAGTTTTTGAAAAGGAAGAAGGTATCCAAACATTGGGAAAACTCATAATAAGAATGAAAACATTGTTCTTGTTTAGTTTTGAAGCATTTTTCAAGTAGATTTCTAATTGAGTTTTGTAATTGAAGCTACATTTAATCATTTTATGGGTTTGGAAATCAATACCCAGCCATGGAAAATGTAATATGTATTGAATTCTTACTTTTTATAATGAATAGCTAAAACCCCAATTCTTTGGGGTGTGACTATGTGACTAATTGTCTGATTTAGCTGATGGGTGCTACGGATTATTGATCTTATTGCTATTTTGAAATGGGTCTGATTTGTAGCTGGTGTTAAATTGATGAATTGGAATTTTTATTTTAATTTTACTTAGTGTTTTATTCTTGCTTGAAAGAGAGGTGTAAAACCAAGGTTATAAATTAACATTTGTAGTTATTGGGATGTTGTGGGTTCAGCTTGAGAGAGTGAATTCTAAGATCAATTCTACCTATCTAGCTCGAGAGAGTAGATAAAGTGAGGTTTTGGGATGTTTATAGTGTCAAGCTTGTTGAGGTTCGAGAGAACTCACCTTAATCGTAATAGTTATTCGAGAGAAAGATATTGCATCTAAGGTCAAACCTACCCGCTAAGATTTAGAAACCATTAGTAATTGCCGAGCACCCATTTAGCGAAATAAATAGTTAGTTTGTCAAGCCCCATGGGTATCTCTTAATTACTTGATTCCCCCAGTTGTTTGTCATTGCTTTGGTTGCTACTTGACAATCATTTCCCCATCTGACATTTATGTCACCCCTTCGATTTATTTAAGCGTTTCAGATAATTTCCATTCCTACAACTAATTAAATTGCATTTACAACTTCATAATTGAATTCAAATTTGTACCGCTCCTTGTGGGTTCGACCCCAACTCCCTTGTTGGGTTTTATACTAGATTACGATCGTCTACACCTAGTACCGGATGAGGTGTAATTGAATGTTGATCAACGATGTAAAGTAAGGCTCTTCATGGGAGGAAACCCAAGTTTTACTTTTTTTCATTTGAATAACGTTTTTTTGGATGTGCAGGTTGAAAAATCAAAGTTTGGGAATAATAAAAAAATGGGCGAGAACAGAATCCACTCGGCGCATCGCCGAGCCCAATATTGATCGCCTTTTGAACCAACCAAATGGTTGGAGTTCTGGTAATTTTGGCCTGCTAAAATCTATTCGGTGCATCGCCAAGTAGATCATCGACATAAAAGAGCCTGACTGAATGAGGCGTGAACTGAAGGGTCAAAGGCTTTCAACTATTTTAAATACAAAACCTCTCATTATTTTGAATTTTTTACCCTTGAACTCTCACACTTACATTTTAGATCTTAGTTTTTAATTAATTTTTGCGTGGGTGTCATTGTGTGATTGGAATTCATCGCATTTCTTACCATTTCTTTTGCCTTAATCGTTTCCTTGTCTACCTCTGAGGTTTGTGTCCCAAATTAGCCTTAATTTCATGATGTGTTCTGAGCATTCTACTGAGTAGTTGTTAGATCTATTTGTGTGTCTTTGTGTGCTTAAGCGATTGTTGAATATTATTTGGTAATCGAGCATGTTAGGAGTTGTGTTTCACCTAAATTAATTTAAAGTTTGTGTTTAAATTGGGTGAAGTCTGAGTAACCCAAATTCCACCAAACAACTTGAATTTTTCCAATGATGGATCATGTAATGTCGTTCTTAAGGGGCAAAGGCGTTGTTTGGTCGAATATAGGTAAATTGGGGGAAGTCTGAGTACCTCAGGGTAGGTAATCGTATGGGCTAGACTTGAATTGAGTAAAATGGAGCTTGAATTTGGTTATCATAGGTTGTGCGTTGAGAATTGGGGGTCGGGCTAAAATGGTGTTGTTGTTTTCTGTAACTTCCGATGATACGCATGTGCTCACCGAGTTGACTCGTAAAGTCATCGAATAACTTTGATCTCGCCTCTTTGAAGCCCTTGTTTTTAAAATTATTCTGTGATATTCGGTGAGCCACCTTTGCTTCGCCGATCTAGTTCGGCGACTCACCGAATGAATTTTTACCTCAACGTTTCGTGTTTATTTTTGATATTTTGTTCTGTGATATTCGGCGAGCTCTCTAACGCTCACCAAATGACTTGCCGAGCACTCTAAGGCTCGCCAAATGAACTCGGTGCCTCACCGAGTCCTGCATTTTTGAGAATATTCATTTCACTAACCCTTAGCAACTCCACTCAGTTTGTTAGCTCATTTTTGACAGATATGGCTAGACCAAACGTCCAGTGAAGCGTACTAAAAAACGAATAAGGGAAAAAGGGGTAGTGACTGCTGCAGAGGTTGCACCTCCACGATCAATTAGACCTTGACCCACTCAAGCAAGTGGCTGGGGTAAAGGAAAATAGCCAGCGGAGTCGAGTTCAAGTAGCTCCAGCTCCGACTGTATGGGTGTATTTTCCACCCAACTCACTATATCTAATTTGGAATGTGGGGATGATTTGGGATCTAGGACTCCAGTCTATAAATCAGAGCCAACTGATGACTAGACAATAAAGCAAAGACGTGCTAAGTTGCACTCTAAAGCACTACATGACCCCGCATGACTCTGCATGACTCCCGACACTCCCAACACCTCCACTACCTCCAACACAGGAGATAAAACATGCACCACAAGTGCCTCCGGCCCAATCACCTTTTCCATGCTCTATGAACAGGCAGAAGGCTACTGGTATGTGCATAATTCTAGAGAAGAAGAGGTTTTCCACAGATGGGGTAATGGACACATATCTAGCAGTGTGGGACACTCTAAGGTTCCATTAATTTGAGTAGTTCACGAAGCCCATTATATGTATGTGCCTATGTTGGTCATAGACTACGAGAGCTATGAACAGTTACTCCCAAAAGGGAAGAAGATGGTTGGAGTAGCGGCAGCGTTATAGTTTGTTGAGGTACGTGGGAAGAAAGTTAAATGCAGTGAAAAAAATATAAATGAGTTACTTCCTTAAAGAGTCTGGGTAACCCACACCTTGACCACTATGCTCGAGACCTAGTTGTTACACGATTTGAAGGGTGGTTGGCCCCATTACAGTCTGATTTGTCACCCCCATGGATAGAAGCGTGGGTCTCGATCGACAAGAGAGAGATTGATGTTGCTGCTTGGTACTGGTTCAATTTCATCAACAACACCTTAATGTTGTCCCCAAATGAGTCCATTGTCTGGCACTTGAAGGCTGCACTTCTGGGGTGCATTATTGATTAGGGGAGGCTTAATTTGGGGTCGATTATTGCTCAAGAGATGGCCATAAGGGGTAAAAAGAGTTAGACCTCATTGCCTTTCCTAGTTCTCATCAATGATATATGTCGTTGGGCTAGAGTGTCGTTCGTGGCCAAGACTGATGTTGATATTACTCCTACCTCTTCTACTGACATCCAAAGAATTGAGGCTGAGTATATTAAGGACGGGTCCGAGCGGAGGAGTGCAACACCTGTGGATACATCCCTAGCCGTCGATGTAGAGACTATAAAAACTGATACTAATCTTCCTACTCCTGCCGATGAGCCGCGATATACGCTCAACTACACCTCATCCAATAATAGGTGTAGGCGATCGTAATCTAGTATAAAACCCAATGAAAAGTTAGGGTTGAACCCACAAGGAGCGACACAAGTTCGAATTCGGTTACAAAATTACAAATGTGCTCTAATCGGTTATAGGAATAGAAAATATCGAAAACATTTAAATAAATCGAAGGGTTGACAACGAACGTCAGATGGGGGAATTAATTTGTCAATTAGCAACAAAAAAAATCAAAACAGGGGAATCAACAAGTACAAAGGAATTCTCGAGGATGTGATCGATTATAGGCTAATTTCGTTGAATGGGTGATGAGTCCACAAATTGGACTAATTTAGGGCTTTATTTTAATAGAAATAGTGTCCTCAAATGCTTATTTATTCAAAATATTTGATGAAAACACTTAAGTTTCTGGTATTTGAAGTTTTAGTGGAAGCATGGACACTTAGGCACAAAAAGGAACAAAAAGGCTGAAAAGAATTAAGAGGCTAAAGCCTGAGCATCGCCAAACACGCTTGGCGATTCACCGAAGGGACGCACTCCGCCCTTTGTTCCAGTGTGTTGTGCCCTGAAGGAAAGGATAAAGTCGGCAGAAAAAGGAGCAGTCGGTTGATCGCCGAGCAGTTCTGCGAAGCAGTACTATGTCGCCCAATGACCCAGAGCACAACGATGCTAAAGGTTGGTGCAAGACGCCGACGAACTACACCAAAAGGCGAATTGCCGAGTTAATCGACGATTTCGACTAACCTCGCCGAGATATCCGCCAACACTATTTTCTAAACTGTACAAATACTAAACTCTTTATTAATTTTAAGAAAGTCGGAACATTATTGTAATTTTGAGACTTATAATATTAATTTGTTCTTATTTTCTCTCAAGTTTTGAGAGTGTTTTTGGGAGACTTGAAGAAAAGAGTTCATCTTCCCCAAGTTGGAAGTGGGTCTTCTTTATTCTTCTTCCTTTGCTTAAATCAAGGTTTAATTCCTTTTACCCATTTGATTTTAACATCATTTTAGGTGTAATTACTTATTTCTTGATGTGTGGCTAAAGACCCCATTCTTGGGGTGTGATTTAGTAAATATGTGTTGATATTATTGTTGGGTGTTGGTTGCTGATAGGTTGAATGTATTTTAATGGTGATTTCACCTAGTGGTTGTGGTTTAATTTAATAGGTTTGTAGTTGCAAATACAAAACCACCCATGTGTTTTCGGCTTGCTCGAGAGAGAGGTCGCAAAACCAAGACCGCTAGATTGATGTCCTAATGAGTGGGTCGACATGAGGTTCAGCCCGAGAGGGTGAGCCCTAGTCCCTTATCCTAACACTCAGCTCGAGTGAGTGAGTGAGTGGGGTAAGAAGTAAGTTGGCCTTCATGCGGCAAATGGGTGTGCGAGAGGAATCCATTTGAAATAGGGTAAGTTGCCCGAGAGGGAACTTATTTCCATCTAAAGCTTAGCCTAGTTACTATTAACTTATAAATTTCCTATCGAAAGCATGTGCTCAGGGATTTATATCAATTTATATTGCAGTCACATCCCAAGAACTTCTCCCTATACTTTATTTTCCTTATTTTTGTTGTTTTTATTACACTTGTGACAAAACCCCCAAATCGATATTTGACACTTTGGTGTCACTCCCTTTGATTTACTATGTTTTTAATCATTAATATCTTTAGCTACGACTAGTTAGAACTAAATTTTATTTTCTATAAATTCTCAAAACCACTCCCTTGGGACACGACCCCAACCCTTGGTTGGGTTACTATATTATCGACGATCGTAGACACTCCAACTGTAGTTAGTGTCGTTGGTCACAATAAGCATCAAAATGGCGCCGCTGCCGGGGACTAGTGTTTGAAAAAAATTAGATTCTTAGAATTTTTGTTCTTCATAGTTGTAGTTTACTAACTTTAATTTTTGTTTTGTTTTTCTTTGAAGTTGTTGTTAATGTAAACATGTCGATGCGTGAGCTGATGGAGTTTTCTCCTCTGGAGGTAATGGTGTTTTGGGACCGTATCCTAACCTTCAAGCAATTGGAGGGTGAGTGGATCCATGAGTCATGGGCAAGATTCAATGAACTTCTAACTCAATGTCTCACTCATGAAATTCCCGGTACGATCCTCCTTGATTGCTTCCACCGAAGTCTTGGCCCAGAAAACAAGATGTTGGTTGACCAACTCTTTCCTGGCGTGATGTTAAAGTAGCCGTATACAATAGTCGTCCAACTGCTTGATAATATGGCTAAAATGAGCCGAGAGGTCGACAAGGATTTCTTGATGACCGCACTGATAACTCAAATGGATGAGTTAAAAAGAATTATGGCAGGTTGAAGCTCAGTGCAAAAGGAAAGATAAATACATCCCTCCTCATAATAGAAGAAATAATGAGAACAAGGAGACCAAATGCATCGAGGGAATGCTCTCAACAATTCTCCGCAAGGTGACCGAGAAAGACAAAAAATTGGAAGGATTGAAAGAAGACATCGAAGGAATGAAATGAATTATTTGGTCTTATTCCAAAGCTATCCAACTGCTCGAGGACCTGATGAGTCGTGCGTTGCCTCAACTCTATCCGCAGAGAAATAGGGGGTGGCCTAATGAGGATATGGCCAACCCCAACAATGAAACTTGAGCAATGACTTGCGTCGTACCACAACGGTAAATAAGGCTCTTCTTGGGAGGCAACCCAAGGTCGTAAATGACTAGCTTTTTGCTTTTATGAATAATGGTGCGTCGATGATGTAGGTTAAAGTGAAGGAATTGTAGAAAAGTTAAGATTGGCGAGCAGAAGTCCATTCCGCAAACCGCCAAGTAGGTTAGCGAGCCTGACTGGATTCACTGTTTGGCTCAATGCAAGTGCTATACGGAACTTGTAAAACTCGGCGAACTCGAACAATAGTCGGCGTATCGCCAACCTGTCTGGCGATTTCGACTCAGTCCACCAACCTGATACCCAAGAAACTGATGCTTTACAGATATGGAGGGATTAATGACCACTCAGCGAATCGCCGAGTAGGTTGGCGAGCACGACTAACGTTCGAACGAACACAAATTCCAACAGTCACACTTCTTCATTCTTTCTCACTTTCAAACCCCATAACTTCACAACAAGGTAATTATCTACATTTTCTCACCTTAAATTAGTACTTTAGTCACAGATTAGCGCTTGGAACTCGGAATTTCGTTGCCGCCTAGCATTACAATTTTGTTTACTCAGCAAAAATGTTAGTTTCTAAAAAACCCCATTCGCTTTTGAAGAGTTCAACCTCATCTGCAATCTAGGTGTCCATTAATGCGTGTTATATCTCTCTGATATGAGTAGAAATTTTCAAATGCCTACTTCTGATTTGTAAATTGGGGCCTAATTTATTTTACTGTCCGAATTCCTTTTTCACTTCGCTTACCTTGAGACTAAATGTGATGAACTATACATAATGGGTGTCGACCATGAATGGGTGCTATGGGTCTGGGCTAAATTTCATTAATGCATAGTTTAGTTTTGTTTTTTGGGGTTGGTACGATTGATTTTGAGAAGTGAGTTGAATCTTAGTCACGTTAGGTCAGTCGGCGAGCTGAGTTGAGCTCGCCGAATCACTCGGTGGTTCGCCTACTAACCCTAAATTGCCCTTAATTTCATATCTTAAGTGTTGTGGGCTCTGTAAGTTTCGGTGGACATATTCATAATCGCCAAAGAGGTTTGGCGATTCGCTGATTAGATCGGCAAATATATCAGCAATTTTGTGCTACAATGTAATTTCTAACTTCTCTTTAACGTTTTGCAGATATGGCCAAACAACCGACCAGAGGAAGAGAGAAACTAATTGTGATCAGTGAAAATGCACCTCTACCTAGGGGCAATGCCACTACAACTTCAAAAAGTAAGGGGAAGGGCAAAGCCCTCGAATTATCCAACGCAAGCTCTGACAGCACATGCTTCTACACCACTGAGCCACCCACATATAACAGTGAGAGTGCAAGGTCTGATGAAGACTACCAGCCAGAGGCAAGGAGGGCTGAGTTACGATCCAAAATGATGCATTATCCATATCAGATCAGAGATAGTCAATCCACCATTCCAACTCCTCCAGCTCCAGAGCAAGCATTAGTGCTGGCACCTCCAGTACAAGGCCCCCAACATGGATCAACGAATAGATCAAAGGCGGAAGGTCTGAGAACGATCATTAAAGAGAAACGACTTTCCATAGATAGGGTTATTGATAGGTATCCAGAGGTGATGGAGTGCCTGAAACACCACAAATTCCAAATCTTCACAAGACATAGCGACTCTTACATACCAAGTTGGGTTAGAGAGTTCTACGACGCATACAGTGCATTGGTACCTCAATGGAAAAAGCTAGTCTCGTCTTTTAAAGTAGTTGACTACGTGGTTGTTAGAGGAAGGAAGGTAGCCTGTGACAATGAGGCTATCAACACAGCTTTGGGTATTACTGATCACTGCCAGCACTTGATCAGGACACATAAGCTGGATGCTATGAAAAAATGGTTAGCTCTTCTAGTATCAGATGATAATGCTCAGACATGGTTGGCAGAATGAGTTCCGATTGAGAAGAAAAATCTGAACATAGTTGCACGATACTAGTTCAAATTCATTAGCAGCACAGTTATGCCATCACATAATGAATCAATACTTCGCCATGCTAAGGTAGCTTGTCTTAGACGCATCATTGAGAAAACCAGGATAAATCTCCGGATGATCATTGCCTCTGAGATCCATATGCATGCAAAGAAGAGCCATACATCTCTCCTTTTCCCGGTATTAATCACTGAATTTTGCAAAAGAGCTCGGGTGCCTAGAGATGTAACAAAGGATGTGGAATTGGCTGCCACCACCTCTACAATATCTGAAAGATCGAAGACAAATATCTTCAGGACCAAGCAGAAAAGAAACAGAAGGAAGCTGTGGCCACTAGATCTATACCTGCAGAGGCATCTTTGCCTACTCCGACCCCTGGGTTTTCAGGTATATCTGATGGCATTACCACTCCTTCTGACCCTACATGTCCCTCTGCTTCTTCATTACAACCCAGACTTACGGCTGATGTTGCCTCCGATGATCCGATCACTCAGGCATCCTTGATCCGAATGGGACAGCTTGCCCAATCTGCTAAATGTCGGACTGCTAACATAGAAAGCTCCATTCCAGGCATGATTCAGGTTGCCCTCGATGATGTTGTGACACCACTGAGCACTACTATTGATGCTCTAGAGGCCAGGATAGTAGTGTGTGAGCATGATCAATGAGCCACAGAGGAAGTAACAACCTTAAAGGCCGCAATTGCAGAGCTGAAGAAAGATGTAGACTACCTAAAGTCCACCGATATATCCATAATCTTTAGAACAATGGAAATTCTAGATGTTCCTAAAAGGCCTCAGACTACCACAGGGCATAAAGATGGAATGGAGCATACAGTCGATCCTGAATCAGAGGCAGAAACTGACGAAGAGATGTTTGAGAAAGGTACAACGGACGACATAGCCGAGACTGAAGAAATCATAATATATGTTGCTGTGCAAGATTCTTTGGCAAAGTCTTCTGCTGCTGGATTTAGTGGAGCTGGTTCTTCTGGTGGTCACTCCGGGTACGGATGCCCAGACAGATGAAGTGACCTATTAGCCAGGATCCCCTCTTTAGCTCTCTCTTTGTCCTTCATTATCTTTAAAATATTAGTAACTTTCATTTGCATTTGAGGACAAATTGCTTTTATTTGTGGTGGAGTGAGGTCCACCTTTTGTGTATTTTTGTGACTCGTGTTTTTGCTATGTATTTGGGCTTTGAGCTATTATTGTGTTAAATACTGCTTTTCTGTATATGTTTGATCTTGAGGCTCCTTTTTTTTTTAATTACAAAATGATTTTGACCCCTTCTGAATTTTTTTGAATTTTTCACACATTTTTGCCACCCCTCATGAGTTGAATGTGGCTGTTCTTTTGCAAAAAATTGAGTCGCGGTTTGGATCAATACCGATGACTTAAATAGTGCTCTCAATCGAACAAACATGAATGTACGGCTACGACGAGACCAAATGAAATTGCAAAGACAATATGTGAAGTCTTTACATCTCGTTGTGATTAGCCTTTTATCGAACTGATTCTCTTGTAATGACCGTTGCAAACTAGCGAAAGTGTGTAGTCTTGTTTGACTTAAGTGTCGATGCCTTGCGTGATTAGCTTACTATGACCCATGCCTGAATAAACCCAGAATTTGCCCCGTTAGTCTGATTTATTTAGAAAGGTGTGCTCTTGAAATGATCTTAGGCAACTTTAAAGAGTGTGAGCCAAATTTGACATATACCTCTTTTGTGGCCTACCTGTGAGCGTGTGAAACTCTCTTGAACACCCTTTGAGCCTTACCTTTCTTTGAAAGAACCTTGATGAACCCTAGACCTTACTTGACCCACTACCTATAATCCTCTTGATTTGTGGTTTAGCAAATAGCCAATTTAGGCCAAAAGCCTAAGTTGGGGGTGTGGTGAAAAAGAGAAGGAGAAGTCAAGAAGAGCAAGAAAAGTATCCCTTAACCCATGGTGTTGGGGAACAATGGAAACCCTCCATAAAAAAAATAAAAAAATAAAAAGTTGTGGAATAAAAGTACAAAAGAAATTGGGTTTCCAAGCAATCCTTGGAGGTGAATAAAAAGATGACTTAGATGCACTAGAAAAAGAATTGATAAAGGAAAAGAAGGGAATGCCATGGGAATACCGCATCTCACGAGGAAAGAATCACTGAGCCTACATGACCATACCTTTACACTCAACCCCATTACAAGCCTTAGAAAGACATTTTTTTATCTTGAGTGAGCCGCACCAAAGATCAATTGGAAAATAGGGGCAAACCTATGGGTGAAAACATGCATTGTGTTCCTCTTTTTGAGTGTGAGCGTTGCATCTGATTCCTGATCTTGAATTGATAAACCTCTATGTGTGAATATGGAATCATTCCTTATGTGAGGGCATTTATATACTGTTTGTTGAGCTTGAACTTGCACTAGTAGCAAGTATTGCGAGCATGAGAATCTTTGGTAATGGTGTGTCACAACTTGAATCTTTGAGTACACAATTGATCCTTGCATGAATAATTTGAGTCCTGTTGTGTGCATTCATGATTGAGTCTTGCGTAGCACTGTTTGAGACACCCTCTTTAAACAGCTGAACTTGAGTTTACTTGAGGACAAACAAAAGTTTAAGTTGGGGGTGTTGATGAGTCCACAAATTGGACTCATTTAGGAATTTATTTTAATAGAAATAGTGTCCTCAAATGCTTATTTATTCTAAATATCTAATGAAAACACTTAAGTTTTAGGTATTTGAAGTTTTAGCGGAAGCATGGACACTTAGGCGCAAAAAGGAACAAAAAGGCTGAAAAGAAAGAAGAAGCTGAAGCCTGAGCATCGCCAAGCATGCTTGGCGATTCGCCGAAGGGACGCACTCCACCCTTTGTTCTAGTGTGCTAAGCCCTGAAGAAAAGGATTAAGTCGGCAGAAAAGGGAGCAGTCGGTGTATTGCCAAGCTGTTCCGTAAACCAGTACTATGACGCCCGATGACACAGAGCACAACGATGATGAAGGTTAGTGCAAGACGGCGACGAACTACACCAAAGGGTGAATCGCCGAGTTAATCGGTGATTCCGACTAACCTCGCCGAGTAATCCGCCAGCACTAATTTCTGAAGTCTATCAATACTAAAGTCTTTATTAATTTTAAAAGTGTTCGAACATTATTGTAATTTTTAGACTTAGAATATTAGTTTGTTCTTTTTTTCTCTCAAATTTGGAGAGGGTTTTTGGGAGACTTGAAGAAAAGAGTCATCTTCCCCAAAGTTGGAAGTGAGTCTTCTCTATTCTTCTTCCTTTGCTTAAATCAAGGTTTAATTCCATTTACCCATTTGATTTTAACATCATTTTAGGTGTAATTTCTTATTTCTTGATGTGTGGCTAAACACCCCATTCTTGGGGAGTGATTTAGCAAATATGTGTTGACATTATTGTTGGGTCTTGCTTGCTGATAGGTTAAATGTATTTTAATGGTGATTTCACCTATTGGTTGTGGTTAAATTTAATGGGTTTGTAGTTGCAAATACAAAACCACCCATGTGTTTTCGGCTTGCTCGAGAGAGAGGTCGCAAAACCAAGACCGCTAGATTGATGGCTAAGGAGTGGGTCGACATGAGGTTTAGCCCAAGAGGGTGAGCCCTAGTCCCATATCCTAACACTTAGCTCGAGAGAGTGAGTGGGGTAAGGAGTAGGCTAGCCTTCATGTGGCAAATGAGTGTCCGAGAGGAACCCATTTGAAACAGGGTAAGTTTCCCGAGAGGGAACTTATTTCCATCTAAAGCTTAGCCTAGTCAGTATTAAGTTACAAATTTCTTATCGAAACATGTACTCAGCTATTTATATCAATTTATATTGCGGTTACACCCCAAGAACTTTTCCCTATACTTGATTTTCCTTATTTTTGTTGTTTTTATTACACTTGTGACAAAACCCCCAAATCGATATTTGACAATTTGGTGTCACCCCCTTAGATTTACTATGTTTTGAATCATTAATATCTTAAGCTACGACTAGTTAGAACTAAATTTTAATTTTCTATAAATTCTCAAAACCACTCCATTGGGACACAACCCCAACCCTTGGTTGGGTTACTATATTGTCGACGATCGTAGACACTCGAACCGTAGTTAGTGTCGTTGGTCACGATAAGCATCAATGGGTAATTGAAATTCACTAACAATTATCTATATTTTTATGATGTCTAGCTAAAACTCCAATTCTTGGGGTGTGATTATGTGATTATGGGTTGATTTAGCTTATGGTATTGCTAATTGTTTGTTTAAATACTATTTAGAAGTGATTTCAATCACTAATTGTGGTTAAATTAAAGGATTGTAGTTGCAAATGCAGTTCTACCTTCATGTTTTTGGCTTGCTCGAGAGAGAGGTTTTAAAACCAAGATTACTAAATTGATGGTTTGTAGGTATTGGGTTGTCATGGGTTCAGCTCAAGAGAGTTAATCCTAAACCCTTTTCCACACAGCTCGAGAGAGTGAATGGACTAAAGCGTAGGTTGTTCTTATTTGCTTGCTTGTTGGTGTTCGTGAGAAACCGACTTGATTCGGGGTAAATTGTTCGAGAGAAAGCTTATCCCCAATAAAGTGTAGCTTATTCACTAATTTACAGCTATTTACTAATAGTTGCAATTACCCATTTGTCTATATTAGCCTATAATCGAATCACATCCCAAGAACCCGTCTCATTATTGTTATTCCTTATTATTTGTTGCTGTTGTAGTTGATAAATTGAAACCAAAACCCCCCTTGTTATTTAACATTCATGTCACCCCTTAATTTGAATTATGTTTTTCTTCGATAATGTCTATTCCTATGATTGACTTGAAAATATTCATACTTTCTTATTGAATCATAAACACGTACCACTCCTGGTAGGATTCGACCCCAACTCATTTAGTTGTGTTATTATACTGACTAGCGATCGTTGACACTTAGAATTGGATGAAGTGTCCATGAAATGTTAATCAAAATGGTGCCGCTACCGAGGAGTGGTGTTGGTTAAGATTCTTCCGTTAAGTTGAATTTTGGTCTTGCTAGTTATAGCCGAATCTACTTATTTTCAGTTTGGGTTTTCTTGTTTCTTGTTAAGAGAAAAATAAAGGAGCATGTCTTGTAGCAACGGTGACCAAATGGACCACTCTCCTTTGAGAATGATGATTCTTAAGTATAACATCCTTAGGGTGAGTCAATCTATGACTGACCAAATTTCTTTGGGGGGTATAATACGACTACCCTATGCAATAGCAACCCAACTCCTTGTTCACATGGCCAAGACCAACAAGGAGGCTGAAAAAGGACCTGATTTTGGCCACACTGTTGACTCAGCTGGATCTAGTGGTCAAAAAGATCATGGAATTGGAAGCATCGGACAAAAAGAAAGACCGGTACATTCCCCCTCATGAGCGTATAAAGCCCAAGGTGTACGATAGTGGACAAATAGAAGAGATACTCTTACTCATTCTTCACAAAGTCGAAGAACACGACAAAGTGTTGAATGAGATAAAAGAAAATGTCTCAATGCTGAATCAAATGACTGCTTCCCATTCCGTATCTATTCAGCTGATGGAGACCCAAATGGGTTATGTGTTGTCTCGTCTCTACCCCACATGTCAAGATTGAGTGGGGAAGTCGTGCCACGACGTTAACTAAGGCGCTTCTTGGGAGGCAACCCAAGTGTTTATTTTTATTTTTATTTTAGAAATAATCGTGTTAATTTTGTAGGTTGAAGTGTAGGATATGTTTGAAAAATGCAGGTTGGCGAGCTAAAGTCCAGTCGGCGACTCGCCGAAGAGGTCGGTGAGCCCGACTTGGACAACCGTTGGACTCAAAGAATTTTTAAATTAGAGTCCATAAAACTCACGAGCCCAGGAGCAAATTGGCAAATCGCCGACCAGGTCGGCGATCACGACTTAGTCTGCCGTTTGGACCCCCACATTAACTGGAGGTCCTGTAAAACTTGGCGAGGTAAGTGCCTACTCGGCATGTCACCGAGTGGGTCGGCGAGCAAAACTTATTTCGCCGAATGGGCGAGAACTGAGCGGTTTTTAAAGGCCAAAGGTTTAAACTTTCAAACTCTTTCACTTTCCCTCACTTTTCAACTTTCCAAAATCACACCTGCACTATATTATTCTATATTTTTGTGTTTTTACTGCATTTTAGTCATCAAGTTTGTGTTCGGAGTTGGATTTCTTTGTCGCCTAGCATTTCAAAGTATTTATTTGTCTTCTAAGGTTGGTTTTCCGAACCCAAATTCTTATATTGCGATTTTGATTCATTTCCAAGTGATTTTATCTTAGTGAAGTTTGTTGGGCCTCTCTGATCGTCATTGTATATGTGTGTGCTTGTTTTAATTGGTATATCATGCATATAATGCCTTTGTTGTTAAATTCCTGATTTTTTCGTGATTAAAATTGTAGGGTGCTGTCTAAATGTTGTTTGGTATAGTTGGGTGAAGTCTAAGTAACCCGCTTTTATGCCAAATGACATATTTTGCCCAATGATGGAGTGGTTGACGTCATTCTTAAGGGCAAAAATCGCCAAATGGCCAAATTTTGCAAAACCTCGAGAAGTCTGAGTATCCCAAGGGAATGGGTGTAATGGATCTTAGTTTAATTAAAATAGTGCATGGTTTTATTTTGTTTTCGGGGGTTGCGGGGTTGAATTTGGAAGTTTGTGTTGAAACTAGGCACGTTAAGCCATTTGGCGAGCTGAGTCTAGCTCGACGAACCACTCGACGGTTCACCAAAGTCCCCTTTCTCTCCTTTAATTTCATGCTTAATCTAGAGTTTGGTTCTGTAACTTTCGGCAAGAATCCTGAAGTTGCCAAATGCACCTGGTGACTGGCCGAATGTCTTCCTTGATCACCTTTTTTTGCGCCCCTAATCCTTAAATGCACTGTAACTTTTGGCGGGCTAGTCCTTGCTAACCGAAAGATTTCAGGGATTCACCGAAAGGCCCTTACCATCGCCGACATGCCATTTGTCTGAGAAATTTTTGAGCCAATCCTTTCAGCGAGCCTGATCTGGCTCGCCAAAGTGATTCAGTGACTCGCCGACCAGTTCGGTGAGTCTGTCTACAATAAAAAAAATTGAACATTTGTTTGAAGTGTTTCTAACTTTCTACAATGTGCTTGCAGATATGGCTAGACCTAAGGTAGCTGGTAGAGACATGCTGCCCCGCAGGAGGGCCAAGGGTATAAAAATCAACGAGGATGCAACTGCATCCAAGGCTAAAGCTATAAAACTTCCCACAAAAGGTGGGAAGGGCAAGAGAAAAGGCAAGGCTCCTGCACATGCGTCATCGGAGGCCAGCTCCGACAGTGACGGCATCTACGCCACTCACCTCACCACTTCTGAGAGTGAGGGTAAGCACCAGGAGCATTAGGATGAAACTTTTGAGCCTGAGGATGATGAGGTAGTAGCAGCACAGAGGGCAGAGCTGCGATCCAAAATGATGAATGATCCGTCTAGGATCAGGATTCCCCACGCCACCACTACTCCTCCTCCTGCCCCAGCACAGGCCGTGATCCTAGGACCACCAGCACAGGGTCCTCCTCCCCAGTCTATGAATAGATTGAAGACTGAGGGGCTGAGGACCATCATAGAGGAAAAAAGGTTGTCCACTGATGGAGTAATTGATCGATATCTAGAGATCATGATCTGTCTAAAGTCCCACAAGTTCCAGTTGTTCACTAAATCCCGTGGTCCTTATGTTCCAAATTGGGTACGGGAGTGCTACACCACTTATGGAGCTCTAGTGCCACAAGAGAAGAAGTCAACCACCAAATTCAAGCAGATAGACTATATGGTTGTCAGGGGCAGAAACGTGAAGTGTGTTAGTGATACTATCAATGTGATCCTGGAATGCTCAGATAAAATTGACGATGTATGTTAACACATGATCAAGAAAAAAATGTTGCAGAACATGAAAAAATGGTCGGCCCTTTTGAAATCAGATGGTACCCCCAGGTGGCTCGAGGTTGGGGTACCATTGAAAAGAAGGACCTCAATGTAGCAGCGAGGTATTGGTTTGGCTTCATCAGCAGTACAATTATACCATCCTAGAAAGAGTCGATTCTCTGCCACGCCATGTCAGCCTATTTGGGTTGTATCATTGATGAGATGAGGCTGAATTTGGGGATGATCATTGCATAAGAGATGCTGATGAGGGCCAAGCAATGCCAGACTTCCCTTTCTGGTGTTGATCACCGAGCTATACAGACGATCTCGAGTTCCTAGAGATGAGAAGAAGGATGTGGAAGTGATTCCCACAACTTCTACCGACATCCGAAGGTTTGAGGCGGAGTACCTGAAAGATGAGGAGGGGAAGAAGAAGGCAGCCCGTTGGATACATCCCTGGTTGTTGATCCTCTGACACTACCTGCAGAGTCAGCATTTCTTACTCCGGCCCCTGGGGCTTCACGTATGTCTAGTGTTGTTCCTTCTGATACTCCCAGTTCCTCTGCTTCTCCATTGCCTCCCAGATCTTGTACTATTGTTGTTGCTGCCACCCGCCCCCCTCACTGAGGCTTCATTACTACGAATGGGGCAGCTAGCCCATTCTGCTGATCACCGTGCGGCCAGCCTTGAGGCCTCCTTTCCGGGCATGATTCAGGCATCCCTCATTGATGTTGTGACACCTTTGAGTGCTACCATTGATGCCCTTGCGAATAGGATAGCGGTGTGCGAGCGTGGCCAAGGGGCCAATGATGAGGTGACGGCTCTAAAGGCCGCTATTGCCGCGCTGAGGAGAGATATGGACCAGTTGAAGTCCACTGACATGTCTATGATTTTCGGGATAGTGGAGATCCCAGATGTGCCAGATATGCCTCCGGCTACCACCGGAGATGATGTTCGAGTTGAGAAGGTAGCTGATCCAAAGTTTGAGGCTGAGATGGATGAGGAGATGCTTGGGGTTGCTGAGGAGGCCTCTTATGAGGTCCTTACGGAGACTGAGATGGCCATGGTAGATGCAGTTGTGCAGACATCTTTGGTAGACACACCTTTTCCAGCCCCTAGTGGACCTACTACTTTGATGTGACTCTGGGCACTGATGTCCAAGATCAGAGTGTTGCACCGGGCACTGATGCCCTGACAGACGGAGCGTCTGTTTAGATAGGATTCCTCTTTACCTACCTCTCTGTCTTACTTTATTGACTTTTTGGATATTTTCTTGCATTTGAGGACAAATTACTTTTGTTTGTGGTGGGGGGAGGTACTTCTATCCCTACCTCCTGTTTTGATGACATTTTTTGTATATATTGGGTTTTTGAGCTAAATATTGTGTTTTGATACTGCTCTTGTGGATATTTGAGCTTGTGGCTCCTTGTTTTAATTGTAAATGATTTTCGGACCATTTCGAAAAATTTTGTGCCACCTCTTAATTATTTTTTAATTGTGGCTGTTCTTGTGCAAATTTGAGTATCGGTCATGATCAATACCGATGACTTGAATAGTGCTCTCAATTGAACAAAAATGAATGTGCTGCTACGATGAGGCCAAATGAAGTTGCATAGACATTATGTGAACTTTTTGCATCTCGTTGTGACTAGCCAGTTTTCTAATGAGTCTCTTGTGATGAACATTGCACACTAGCGAAAGTGTGGAGTCTTGTTTGATATTGGTGCCAATACCTTGTGTGATGAGATTACCGTGAACCATGTGTGATGACACCTATAATTTGCCCCGTTGGTCCGTTTGACTAAGTGATGCAATCTCTTGAAATGATCATAGGCAACTTTGAAGAGTGAAATAATTTGAGATTATACCTCTTTTGTGACCAACCTTGTGAGTGTGTGATCTTTGCTTGAACACTCTTTGAGCCTTAGCCTTTTCTTGGAAAAAACTTGATGAAATTGTGACATTTCTTTATCCATTACCCATAATCCTCATGATTTGTGGTTTGTTTGAATAGCCAACTTAGGTCAAAAGCCTAAGTTGGGGGTGTGGTGAAAAGAGAAGGTAAATCAAGAAGTGCAAAGAAGTCCCCCTTTGACCCATGATGTTGAAAAGGATGGAACCCCTCCATAAAAAAAAAAAGAGAAAAATAAAAGAAAGATGAAAAAAAAGAAAAAGAATGAAAAAGTTTGAAATAAGGTTGCTAAAGAAAATGGGGTGTCTGGTATTCCAGGGAAGGTGAATAATGGGGTGACTTTTAAGCATGAATGAGAATGATGAAGAAAAGGAAAGAAAGTGTTGTTCATACCACATTTCATGAGGATAGCAACCACTAAACCTAAATGACCATACCTTTACACTCAACCCCATTACAAGCCTTAAAAAGACCTTTTTGATCTTGAGTGAGCTGAAATAAGTGTTGGTTGGAAAATAAGGGCAAACCTATGAGTAGAGTCATGCATGTGTTCATCTTTGTGAGTGTGAGTGTTGAGTGTGATTCCAAAGCTTTAAATTGTTGAGCCATTGTGTGTGAATATGAAATCATTCTTTGTGTGAGGGCATTTGACTACCTTTGTTGAGCTTGAACTTGCATTTGAAGCAAGTATTGTGAACTTGAGAATCTTTGATAATAGTGAGTCATAACTTGAATCTTTGAGTGCACAATTGATCCTTGCATGAGTAACTTAAGTCTTTTTGTGTAAATTCATGATTGAGTCTTGTGTAGCACTGTTTGAGACATCCTTTTTGAACTATTGAACTTGAGTTTTACTTGAGGACAAGCAAAAGATTAAGTTGGGGGTGTTGATGAGTCCACAAGTTGGACTCATTTAGGGATTTATTTGGATAGATTTTGTGTCCTAAAATGCTTGTTTTGTTCCAATAATTGATGTAAAACCCTTGATTTCCAGGTATTTAGATTGAGGAACGAAGCATGGACACTAATTTGCAAAAACGAACAAAGCGAATTGAAATAGCGAAGAAAGGAAAGCCTAATGATCGCCAAGTCCATTTGGCGAGTCATCGTGTAGCCATTTGACCGCCTAAAGTTCTAGTGTGCCAAGCCCTGAAGGAGATAATCAAGTTGGCGAGAGAAATGAGCAGTTGGCGTGTCGTCGAGTGGTTTTGCGATGCAGTATTGGATCACCCAAAGTTACAGAACTTGAGGATGCTAAAGGCCAAAGCAAAAAGGCAATGGAACTGACCAAAGGGCGGATCACCGAGTTGATCGGCGATCCTGACTTACTGCGCTGAATGGTCCTTCGCAGCATATTTTTTGTGACTATAAATACAATTTCAAACATTATGTTTAGTATCAAATTTTATTCTGAACATTTATTATAGTAATATTTGAGTTTGAGCTTTTGAGTTTTGAGACTAAGTTTTCCTTAGCTTTGAAGAATTGAAGTTTTCCATTTTTGAGAAACTGGAAGTGGGTCTTTGAGATTCTTCAATTTGGACCTTTGTAAAGAAGAAATTAATCTTACCCAGTTGATGGAAACACAATTTGGTAACGATTTCTATCTTTTTATGATGTCTAGATAAAACCCCAATTCTTGGGGTGTGATTATGGGCTGATTTAGCTTATGGGTATTGGTAATTGTTAGTTTAAATATTGTTTAGAAGTGATTTCAATCAGTAATTGTTGTAAAAATTAAAGGATTGTAGTTGCAAATGCAGTTTTACCTTCCTGTTTTTGGCTTGCTTGAGAGAGGTTTTAAAACCAAGATTACTGAATTGATGGTTTGTGGGTATTGGGTTGTCATGGGTTCAACTCAAGAGAGTGAATCCTAAACCGTTTTCCACACATTCAGCTCGAGAGAATAAATGGACTAAAGCGTATAAATGGACTAAAGCGTAGGTTGTTCTTATTTGGTTGCTTGTTGGTGTTCGAGAGAAACCGACTTGATTCGTGGTAAATTATTTGAGAGAAAGTTTATCCCTACTAAAGTCTAGTTTATTCACTGATTTACAGCTATTTACTAACCGTTGTAATTACCCATTTGTCTATATTAGCCTATAATTGAATCACATCCCAAGAACCCATCTTATTATTGTTATTCCTTATTATTTGTTGTTGTTGTAGTTGATAAATTGAAACCAAAACCCCCTGTTATTTGACATTCGTGTCACCCCTTAATTTGAATTATGTTTTTCTTCGATAATGTCTATTCCTATGATTGATTTGAACATATTCGTACTTTCCTATTGAATCTTAAACAGGTACCACTCCCTGTGGGATTCAACCCCAACTCATTTAGTTGTGTTATTGTACTGACTAACGATCGTTGACACTTAGAATTGGATGAAGTGTCCTTGAAACATTAATCATAGCACCAACACCACCCAATTGAATTGGGTCATTAACATCATTCAGATTTCCGATATCATATTGGTGGCCAATTTGGCTACCATTACTGCCGTTCACGCTCATCTCTTCTTTTGTTCAAACACAACCAACACAAACACAAAACAAAGTAAGTTGATTCAACTACAACACAAGAAGATCGCAATCTAAACTTCAATAATAGAATTCTAAACACCACTCCCCGGCAGTGGCGCCAGTTTTTGATAAACTCTAAACTACACCTCATCAAATACTAGGTGTAGGCGATCATAGTCTAGTATAAAACCCAATGAAGAGTTTGGGCGAACCCACAGGGAGTGGTACAAGTTCGAATTCAATTACGTAGTTACAAATGTGGTCTAATCGGTTATAGGAATATAAATTATTGAAAACATTTAAATAAATTGAATGGTTGAAAACGAATGTCAGATAGGGGGATTGGTTTGTCAATTAGCAACTAAAATAATTATCAAAATAGGGGAATCAACAAGTAGAGAGGAATTCTCCGGGATGTGATCGATTATAGGCTAATTTCACTATATGGGTAATTGAAATTCACTAAAAATTGCTAAATATCAATGGATAGGCTAGACTATACATGCAATAGCTTTCTCTCGAACATCAACTATTACGATTCAAGTGAGTTCTCTCGAACCTCGACAAGCTTAATAATGTAAACAGCCTAAAACCTTAATTTATCTACTCACTTTAGCTAGATAGGTAGAATCGAGTTAAGAATTCACTCTCTCGAGTTGACCCCACATCAACCCAATAACTACGATCATTAATCGAAAACTTTGGTTCTAAAACCTCTTTCTCAAGCAAACCCAGAACACTAATTTAGAATTGCATTTGCAACTACAATTCATATATTGAAACACAACTAGTGATTAAACCCACTTCAATTAAGCATTAAAATCAGTAAACAACAAAAACCAATAAGATAATTAAGCCAATAACCAAATGATCACACCCCAAGAATTGGTGTTTTAGCTACACATCATAAAAGGGAAGAAACGATTACCAACTATATTAGCCATAAGCTGGGTCATGGTTTTCAAGTCGCTACAATGCTTCAAATCGAATTAAATAAAAAACCCAATTGAAAATCCTCAAAACCAAGTCTCAAAAGCTTCAAAGTCTACAATGGAAAACTCAGGAGAAACGGATTTAGTTTCTACAATGTTTTCATCATAATCTGATCTTTTTCAAATTTCACTATATACTTTCCCATATTTTAGTATTTAGGGAAATTAGGTGAAATAAGTTGTGCATCGCCAACAAGGTCGGCGATGCGCCCTTTGCTCCATTCCATCGCCGGTTTCCCTTGGCTCTTAGGCCTCAGGGTTCTGTGACTTTAGGCGATCGAGATCGATGTCGCCGAGTCTTCGGCGGTCCACCGACTGTCCATTTGTGTCACCAAGTTCTTCCTCAGGGCTGGCATGCTGGAACATTGGGCAAGCTAAAGAGCCAATTGGTGGTTCATCGAGTGGTCTTGGCGATCACCAGAACTGCCTTCCTTCAACTTCTTCAGCTTTTTCGCTACTTTTTGTTCGGTAATGTCCTTGTTTTGCTCCTTAGCCTTCATTGCTGCAAATTAACACTTCAACATAAATGTAGAGCATAGATTAGGCATTTGAGGACACTTAAACTATGAAAACAAAGCCCTAAATGAGTCAAAATCTCAAACTTATCAATCCGACAGGTATGCCTAGCTCCTCCACCCTTACTACTTCTTTTGATGTTGCTACGGTCTCTCGTCCTCGATCACACATACCATACTTTATAAAATGGGCCATCTTGCCTATTCAGCCGATGTGCTATCTTCGAGGGTCGAGGCAGCTATCTTAGGAGGAACTGAGGGGACAATGTAAGATGATTACGGCTCAGGGCCTAGTATTAGATGCCCTCACCTTGCGGGTTGAGGCATGTGAGCAGGGTGATCGAAAGTTGGATGAAATGACAACCTTGAAGGATGATGTTGTTGGGTTACGGTGTGATGTGAAAAAGCTGAAGTCCATTGATATTTTGATATTATGGGGAAATATGGACATTCCCGAGGGTCCTAGTTTAGAGATGCCATCTACTTCTAAGGTCCCTCCAGTTCTTCTGACTAGAGATATTGTTGTAGCTGATAATGGTGATAAGTCGGATACTCTAGAGAGTGATGAGGAGGACTTAGCGGCTAGAAAGGAGGCGGTGTATGAGGACTTGGAGGACCTTGAAGGTGATTTGGTCCAGCTAGCTCTGGAGGTTTCTGTCATGACCCAAGGGTACCTCCAAGAAGTAACAAGGCACATAGAACCCCGAAAGGCTCCATGTAAGCCACTTAGCATATCATGACATAAAGTAATATAACAATATGAGTAAAAACACATTTCGACTCTTAAGAAGTCTTTTATAAAAGCAAAGAAAAAGTCTAGACTTGTCTTAATAGACATCTATTACAATCGAATCACCAAATAGGGTCACAGCCATTACAACATAGTTCTCAAATGAAAGTAAAAGAAAGGAAACTAGAAAATCATCATCCATTCTCAAACACATGAGGACTCACCCTTAAGCGAAGAGAATAGTCAATCCAAGATTTGATCAAGAAGGAGACCACTTCTAGAACCCAAACCTACACTTATAGAAAATGTAGAAAATATGGGTTAGTACAAAGATTGCACTAAGTATGATAGCCATGAAAGAAATCATTGAAATATGCTAAAACGGGACATTCTAGTGAATGTATGCAATTTGTAACTTAAAACTTCATTTAGAAGATAATGGAAAGACATCAATCATAAGGATGTTCATTGCATCATAGAAGAACCATACTATTTGTACCCTCAAAGTATACTTGTGCAATGCGTGAATAGATTCCACAATCCTACCCAAGCTAAGTTAAGCTTATTGAGCACTCATCATTCATAATTCATGTTCTTTTTTATATTCTTCCCATGGTGGGAATAGCCTCAACCGACAGACCATGTGAGCTTACATGGAATCCGGTGTCATGCCCTACACCAAAAAGAGGTGTGCTACTTGACTAAGGTAGAACTAAATGTATTAGGTTTTAGGTAGATCCACTAGCTAAATAAACTATGAGGGCACATAGTTTAGGGGCGTGGAGATTGTTACTAGAAACCCCAACCTTACTTAACGGGAGAGCTTCCATCTCATGAGATTACCTTTAGAAACCCGGCCTTACTTGACGGGAGAGCCTCTATCTCATATTCAATATCCACTTGGTGCTAAGCATTACTTCCCACAATTACATGTTTAGTCTTGCATTGAGTTCACTTGCATGAAAGAGTACCTTAACACCTTACTCAACGCAATTCAAAAAATTGCTTATAGATTCAATAGGTGAGAAAGGACTTTTAACCTTAGAATCATCATATTGTGAAAATAACTTTCACATCATGTTCATTATGTGTTTATGATAATAACCTTTCAATCAACACAACATTGAGGTTACAAACATGTTCATAAAACATATACAATGAATCCACAATCATGAACAATTCTCATGTTTGACCCTTCTTGGGTCATGGATCACCTTTCATCCAATACATCTAGATTTACAACATTAGATATGGATAATAACCTAGTTCAATTAACTGAATTACTAAAAGTACAATCTCATAGTATACTTCCTTCATTAATTCACCCACATCACCAAGACATAAATTGGGAAATATGGGGTTTCATGGGTTCTTGGGAGATTTCATTATAAATCAACAATAAATCATATATAAATTATCAATTCAATCATGATCCATCATAAATCGACCATTAAAGACGTTTTTGGAAAGAACCCACAAGATTGAAGACAAACCCTAACTTTGGGGAAATCACTAGTTTTGAAATTGAATTTGGAGGGACTCCTTGGATGGAAATTAACCAAGGATGAAAGACTAACATACCTTAGTAATGATTCTTCAAGGAAATTGAGTGAAATAGCATTGATTCTTCAAGCCTTAGCTTCAATTTTTCTCTTCTTCTTCCTTGAGTTCTAGAGAGAGAAATTCTTTTGGAGAAGATGAATTTTTGGGTTTTCTTTTTTATTCAATGAAAGTGACTTAATTGGGGAAAATTTGAGTCTTAAAAGCTTATATACTTACTAGGGAAAGAGTAAAACATTGTAGGATCAATTTTGGAAGAATAACTAAAGACCCCTAAAGTTCTAACTTAAAACTACCTACGTGCACGATTTGGCTCACCAAGGGCACTAGGCGACTCGCCAAGTGGACCCTTGGTCCGCCAAAATTTCCAGAATGCCTCCCCAAAGAGGAAGCCTACTAGGTGATGGGAAGGGCCCTTAGGCAATGCGCCAAGTGGGTTGGCGAGCCCCGACCTAGCACCCCCATTTTAGCAGTAGCTAGGCCTAAGGGGCTCTGCCCACTTAGACGATGGGGCTCACTTGGCTAATCGCCAAGTGAATTGGCGATGCTACTACCCCTCGCCGAATGGTCCAAGGAAAAAAATGTTTACCTTCACTCCTCCTAGGTAGATTAGTCCTTTGCCCTCTTTCTTGACTCTTACCCCTTTCGTTTTAGTTCTAGTTTAGTCTACACATTTCCGGAATGTTACAGCCTCAATTCGGGCCACATCAATGATTGGTCCTAGTGGATCACAACTCACTATTCGAGGAGCACCAGACAATGATGCTCAGATTGAGAGAGCCCCAGATACACAACGTTCACCTCAAACTTAGCTTGACAAAGGGATCTTGACTCTCTTCCCATTTTTATTTACTTTTGCGACATGCATTTTTTCATTCACATAGAGGACATTGTTTAATATTTTTGATGGGGTGATGGAATCTTAATACGTATCCTCTTGGTTGTATTTATTTTGTTGATTGTCGGATGTTTAGTTGTTTTTATTAATTCTATAGTATTTTTGGATAAGAATCGTTTCCTTGTGTTGCTTGAATGTGAATGATAATTTTTGAATGTTGTTGATGTTCTCTTGTACGTTTGACTGTTGCTTGCGATCAATACCGATGACTTGAATAATACTCTTGATTGAACGATATGTTTGTGTAAGTCCAATGAGGCAAATTTGAGTTTCATAAGTCATGTGTGAACTCTTAGCATCTCATTGTGACTAGTCGATTATCAACATCTCATTGTGACTAGTCGATTGTCGAAGTGAGTCTTGTAATGATCATTGCACGTGAGCTTAACTTCTAGAGTCATGATCGATGATTGTCTTGAATGCCTTGTGTTTTGAGGTTTACTTGAAATATGTACTTGGTGATACCTAGAACTTGCTATGTTGGACCAATTGACTAGCATTGGTGAATGAATGAAATGATCTTAGACACATATTTCTTAGAGTGAGCCAAATTTCTATTATACCTATTTGTAACAATCTTGTGAGAGTGTCAACCTAGCTTGGCATCATTTGAGCCAAACCTTTCCTTTGGATGAAACATGAATGCATTTGTCCCTTTCCTCCCCACCTAAAACATTCATAAAGCATTGGTGTTTTTGAATAGCCAACTTAGGCCAAAAGCCTAAGTTTGGGGTGTGGTAAGCAGGGGAAAGAAATTGAGCAAAAAGTTTGTAAAATTTACCATTGAAGACTTGTTTTAAGTTGAAGAAAAAGATGAAAAAGATAGAACCCCTCCATATAAAAATAAAGAAAGAAAAAGAAACAGAAAAGTATTGAAAAAAATAAATTGTGCATTGGTTCAATGTAAAGGGGTCTTTGATGAGATGTACCAAAATATTTTGGTGCTTTAATATGCCAAGGATGGGTTGTGAAGATAAAAATAATGGAAAGAAAAGTAGAAGAAGTGATATTCGAGCCATTCTTCATGAAATTAGAAGTCACCAAGTCAAAATTATCACACCATTACCCTAAACCTAGTTACGAGCCTTGAAAGACCTTGATGTGTTAATAAGAAAATACGGGCAAGCCTATGGATAAAATCATGCATGTGTTTATTATAGAGAGTGTGGGAGTTGGTTTTGATTCCTTAAGTTATAACTTTTGATGGGCTTTGTGAGAGAATGGAATCATTCTTGATGTAAGGGCATTAGAATGCTCTAGTTGAATGATAAAGCTCAGCTACACTTTATCCAATTCTAACCGTAGGCAGTCGCTAACAAGCATAAACCCAACTAAGATTGGGATCGATCCCACGTTAAGTTGTACAGTAGATAATTTGATTAAGAAGTAAAATGAGTCCTAATCGTTTGTAGAATTAAAGGTTTCACAACATTAAGGTAAATCACAAAATTTCAATGGTTAATATCAAATGGGTGGATTTGGGCAACCAATTTACCACAACTAAAAATGGGAAGTAAACAAGTAGAGATTGGTCCTTAAGAGTATGATAAGTTGAATGCTAATTTCGCATAGTGGGTTATTATTAGTTACTCAAAGGAGTTGAATCTCAGTGGGAAGTCTAGGTTTTGAGTGCAATATCCATTTCTCAATCAACTATTGTAGTTCAAGTGAGTTCTTTCGAACCTCAATAAGCAAAACACAACTGAGCAACCCAATTCCTTAATTAATCCACTCTTTCATGGAAGATTTGTAAGTACGCAATCAAACCCACTTTCTAAAGCTAGATTCTTAAAAATGTTGTAACACTTCGGATTCTAGAGAGGGAAACATAGCAAGTTACAGAAGCCCCAGGTTCCATCCGATGGAGGTCAACTACGGACCGTAGGTTTGGTCAGTGGATGGGAACCTAAAAAGGGCTCAGAAAACCTAGAACCATGGCTAGACCAACGAACCATCGTTTGGTCCACGGTCCACTGTTGAGTCCAAACCTCAAATCCCAGTTTCTGACCATAGTCGACGGACGTGCAGGACCGATCGTCGATCAGGCCACGATCTATCGGTTAGGGTTCGTGGGTCGGCAATTATTTTTAGGGGGAGTTGGATCTTTTCCTAATTAGTCTAGACTAATCCTATGTAATCTTTCCCATGCCTAAAACCCATATATAAGTGATTTTAACCACAAAACTTACCCATTAAAGTCATTCTCTTAAATTTACCAAAAGAAAATGGGTTTTTCCTCTCCAAAAGATTTCTCTCTCTAAATGTTTGAAGAAGAAGGAGATTCAAGCTAGGGTTCAAGATTAAGTCTCTAATATTCGATTGCTTTTGGGCTTTGATAGCAATGCATGATAGTTTTTTATCCATGGAATCTTTCCATCCATGGAGACCCTAAGTTCTCCAATTTGAATTAGGGTTTTCTTCTAAGTTATGGGTTTTTATGAATGTTGATTCAATTGATTGAATTATGATTTAGTATGCATGAATTGAGAGGATTTTATGCTTTTATGATGAAATTACATGTACCCATGGTTAGACCATGTTTCTAAGAAGAAAGTGAATAAAAATGGGTTTTACTCTATGAATGGAGAATATATGGATTTATGTAAATTCTTGTAGGATAAATAAGATGTGATATGAATTTCTTTGAGATTGAAGCATATGTGATGATTTATGATAAGACTTGCTTTGAGAGTGAAGTGTATCTTGTTAATTGTGGATTATTGATGTGATTGTTGTGGAAGGGATTTTTCCACATTATTTTCTTATGTATGAATGTGAAGGCTTTCTCATATTGAATGATTCTAGGTTGAAAAGATTTCTCACCTAAAGAGAATCTAAGCTAAGGAATTATGAAATTGATGAGGCTAGAGGCGATTACCTATGACCTCTAAGTAGAAAGACAAGAGGCGAACACCCATGTCACATGATATATGGAAAATAGGCGGCTACCCATGATCCCATAGTAAGTTGGACAAGAGGTGATGACTACCCATGCACTACAATATTTTATGTCTACAACCACCCTAGAAAAGTGTGGCCTAAACTATGAAAAAGTGTGGCCTTTGATTAAAGGCCACACTTTTTTATTTTAAGCAACACTTTTCCAGGGGTGCCCAAAAGAAGCGTAACCTTAGAGTTTAGGAAACACTTTATCAGCTACGCTTAAAAGCGTAGCCTAAAAGGCAAAAATGCCACGCTTTTCAGTAACTCATATAGAAACATTTCTATCCATACAACTACACTTTCAAGTGTGCCCTTTGTTTCCTTTTTGCCCACGATTTTGAAGTGTTGCCTTTACTATCTAATGTATGACAACACTTTGAAGTGTAGTCCTTGCCCATGTGCATACCACAATTTATAGTCCTATGGCTACACTTTTAAGTGTGGTAATATCATTTTTGCTATAAAATATTTATATGCGACAATTTCTAATTAAAAAACACCTATATTGTTTTGCAATAAATAATGTCAAGCATTAAATTGGCTAATAAGTAATTCAAATATATAGATTTGCAATAAACTTCAAAAAATAGTACGTCTTGTGCACTTACACATACTTATAAAGTAATATTCTAAATATATGTACACAATTGTTCAAAAAGTACTCTTACAATAGTTCAATATATTCTAGCAAAGAATATATTTCACAAAATCAAACATAATGTATTCAAACTTTTACAATAGTTCAAAAACTCTTCATCATCCACTTCAATGAGATCAAATTGACTTGTAGCGACCCTTCAAATTTGATCA
Organism: Solanum gracilifrons; assembly: GCA_029582605.1. Taxonomy (NCBI): domain Eukaryota; kingdom Viridiplantae; phylum Streptophyta; class Magnoliopsida; order Solanales; family Solanaceae; genus Solanum; species Solanum gracilifrons. The sequence goes on along the minus strand of JAJOOH010000332.1, from coordinate 21,349 downwards.
CCTCCAATTCCCTACACATTTAGAATTTACGACAAATCAGATTGCATCAGTTATAGAAGAGGCAAGAAGTTCCAGATTCCAGATTGCTCAGCAGTTCCAGAATGCAGACTGCAAATCTTTTGAGTTCCAAATTGCAGATTTCAATTCTAGATTGCAGATTTAAATTCTAGTTTGAAGATTTCAATTCCAGTTTGCAGATTTATTGAACTCCAGTTTGCAAATTACAGTTCCAATTTGCAGATTTATTGAGTTCCAGATTGCATATTACAATTTAGATATACTAATGCATATTGGAATAATTAAAACAGAGAAAAGTACAAGAAAGGTTCCAGATTCCAGATTTCAGTTCCAGATTCCATATTTCCATCACAGATTCCATATTTCCATCACAGATTCCAGATTTCAATTCCAGTTTGCATATTTATCGAGTTACAACATTAATCATTTGTACTTTAGTCTGAGCCAAATTAAAACAAAAAAGGTACTAGAAAAAAAATAGAAATTAAACAAGATATGGAGAACTTGAAGTTGTGGAACACTAGTTTGTGGTCTTGTCAGTGTTAGTAATTCACATAAAATAAGCAATACCATTCAACTCTTTTATTTTCATTAATAAAGCAAATGACACATTCAAATTGTACAAAATCAGAAACCTTGTAGTCTATAAAGGAAACCAATTTCGGCAAATGAATAATATCAGATCTCATGAAAAGTTTTTTCCTCCTAACTATATACTCATTTCCTTCTGTCTTCATGGCATGCACAAAATTTAACTAATCAAATATTAATGATCAAATTAAATCCATAATGAGATGTCTTATCTCATATAATAGAAAAGTGTGCAACTTTAACAGAAAATGGAGAAAAGTGTGCAACTTTAACAGAAAAGTGTGCAACTTTAACAGAAAACTGTCTATCAAACTGCACCTCCGAATCTTGTCCTGACCATTCTTATGACTCAAATTCACTACCAGCCCATGGTTTCTAATCAACCGATCTAGAAACCCAATGCAAATATAGAATTCACTTGCTCATCTGCTTGGGATCAGATTAGAGAGAAAAGAAACCAACTCACAATTTTGATCAACAACATTTCAAGTGTTTCTGCTGCTATAAACCAGAAAAAGACACCATTGATCACAATTTTGTGGCAGGGCACTTTGCTAGAAATATCTAAAATATTTATGTTGATTCTCTAGTGATTGACAATGATTATAAACCTCTTAGAAATATGATTATGAGATGGTGGACTACTATCCAATCGTTTGCTGCTCGAATAAGACAAAATCAGGCTAACAATGATATCACTACCAAGCAAGGACTGTCGGCTGGAGCCACAACTACACATACAAATCAACAACCAAATCAGGTTGTAAGACACTTAAATCTACTATTTCTACTCATAATAACTATATTGATCTTGTTGTGCAAGATCAAACCAACAGCCAACAGGAACAACTAGACAAAGTTGAGGAAAATACAATTGAGAGGTTCCAAAAGAGAGAAAGAGAGAGAAAAGCCTTAAGGAACCAACAAAATACCTTTTGAAGAACCGAATCATGAGTTGACCCTGAAGAATGTGGAATATTTTGGCCTCTTACAGCTTGTGCGCTACTTGCATCAATAGGTGAAACAAGGTTATATCCAACAACCCCTGGTATATCTTGAACATTCAATCCAGGGTTGTTTTGCAGCAATTGACTAAAAATATGTCGCATTTCTACTCTCATTCATTCATTTCTTCCTTCAGAGAGCTGATTTCATTAGCATGCTTTTGTTTTAGCTTGTTAGTTTCTTGATCTTCTTTCAGAGAACTTGTTGTCACTGATCTGCCATAGCACCTAAGTCGGTCAGGCTGCTCCTTTCCAAACACTACCCTAAAGGCATCATCAGTTGTTTCCCTAGAATTTTGACGATTCAGAAGTTCAGTTTGTTGAATAAAATTAACATCCATAGTTAACTGTAAGAACTATTTACTTTACGGCTAAAACAATTTATGATTCATTTGTTAACTTTAATTTATCTTCCTTCTGGAAAAGAATTCAAAATAAAATATATTTAATATGTCCTCGTACCTGCAGAAGAAGAAGAAGAAAAAGAAGAAGAAGACGACATATTTATTATAATTCAATGGAGTCACACTCTCCACAATATATAAATTTTAAGTCAGAATTAAATTCACCAATAATCCTCTTTAAAAAACTTACTATTGCAACTTGGGTATCGGCCTAAATTTCCTTTCCCGTCTTTGTACGAGTTGCAATAAATATTTCAGGCAATGATGGTTCCTCGTTGTTTTCTTTTGTTGCTTGTTACAAATTATATCAAAAGAAATTTAAAAAATTCAACATCTTCTAATAAAGTATGAAAAAATGAAATTCATATGTCTGCTAAGTATTACCAATTCCATTTGTACTCTTGTAAAATTAATTGGTCCCATTCGATGCCTCCACTGTTGTTGTTTCCTATTTTTAGAATTCACCTCAGATATGGCCTGTAATTAAATTAAATAAAAAGAGATGTTTGAATCGATAAATCAAAAAGAATAGAATAGATATGATCCAAAATAAGTCAAAGAATAGAAATGCACTATTTTAGCTTTACTTGAACAATTGGGTGTTTCCAATACTCGATCAACTGGCAGAATTGAGCTTCTGGAATGTCATCAGGACGTTTCGCTAGCATATCCTCAACAGTACTATTTTTATCAAAACAACTCTCTTTAATTTTTTGTTTGTGTCACCTCCAAGCCTCACGAAGACCAGTCATCACCCACTTCTTTTCTTCTACTGGAATTAAAAATTTGGACTATGCAAAATAAAATATATTTATCTTCATTAGTAAAAAAAACAATAAAAAATGCAATCTCAAAATTGATTGTTCTTACATTGATATATTCCCACATGTGCTTTTTAATATCTTTTGGCACCGCATGCCAACTAGTGTACATCAAGTTGATGAATCTAGGATTTATTGCAATTGTTCCGATAAAATTGGTTAATTCCAACACTATCTTATCGGTTGGTCCCACTGCTTGTTCTTTATCAAATGTCACCTCCTCCCTTTCTTCCAAATTTCTTGCATGAATATTCTTACATGTTGTTTTTCCTCGAACTTGTTTCTGCTTCGATATCCCTAGATTGATGTAACAGCTAGGAAATAAGAAATTTCTTTTATAATGAGTAATAAATCTTACAAGATTTAAGACATACCTTTTGTACTACAATCAATGTCAACTTCCTCGTCTACAACACACTCATCCTCGTCCATTTCTTCTTGATCCTCAAGAGCATCCAATCCTTTATTATGTTCATGAATTGAACGAGCAGGCATATACTCGACATTAGCTACTGTGTGGTTAATTTGTTTTCTTTCATCACCTATGACTATCCCTTGTTGTTTCTGAAACTGATCAAGACTAGTAGCTGGTATGAGAGACTTCTTCTTAACCTGTTTTTTGTTTGGTAGATCATGATCAATATCATGTTCTTTGTGTATCTCTTGTTTTTTCAGAAACTGATCAATACTAGTGGCTGGTAGGACCAACTTCTTCTTCACCTGTTTGAAGCTTAGTAGATCCTGAATATCATATTGTTCCTCTCCATTACCTAGTGTTGTTCCAGTCACATGTACAGAAGAAGTAACACCTTCATTGGATGACGTTTGGAACCTGAAGTTGTGCATAAGAAGTTTAAATCCTTTCTCTTGAATGGACTCTCCAGATTTAAATAACCTCGGTTTATTTTATCCTTTCCCTACAATCATATGTGAAGTACTAAGTTCTTCCCTAGAAGATGATTGAATCACTGATTTGTGGCTAACCAATTTATTTTTTCCTTATTGTGGAATGAAATCCTCGGAATTCTTTCTTTTAAGCGCTATTGGTACATGCTCTTTCTTAGCTTTATTATTGCGTTCGTTCGCAACATGTTCTCTCTTAATCTTAAATGTGTTGACCAATTCAACACTTGAGCGGTATTGCTTATCAACATCCAAATTCTTCAATGGACTTTGAGCTTTGTTTGGATTCGAACCCTTTTTCTTTTGTATTGCTGATTGATTCATTCTTATCGCTTTGTTTTAATATCTTTGATTTATTTTCTTGTAGTAAGTAAATCTACAAAATAATAATTAGAAAAATTAACTTGCCAGAATTTTCTATGTGAAGGCAGTAATAGAAGAGCTCAACTCTTTCCAGAATTTCCAGCACTGTATTATGGTAGATTACAACAGCTGAGTTTAGTGCAAGCTATAACTTACTATATGTACTGTAAAATAATTATATAACCTGTACACTGATAGGAGAATAATAAATGTTAAAATGCAGAGAATTCAGTCACAAAGATGCTAGAAACCTACACCCTAGGGTGTGTGTGAAAACCATAGAGGCGTCGGTCTAAATCCCGGTAGATATAAAGACACTAAAAAAGATCACAGTGGTAGATTACAGCTAGTGAAGAGTGTTCTGTTTCAAATACAAACATATTGGTCCCAAATGTTCCTGTTACCAAAGAAGATCATTACTATGGTTACAACATTGAGTAGAACATTCTTATGGAAGAGAGCAATTATTGTAAGCCCAAAACAGCAGGGGGTCTGAATGTGATTGATATACCTACATGTAACAAGGCAGCAATGGGTCTGAATGTGATTGATATACCTGCTGATTATTGAGGAAATTTTTCATGCCAGGAGTTGGTTATTGTAGTACCTTACATAATAAGCTACAAGTACTTATTGACTCAAAGGAGTATAATATCAAGAAGGGATATCTATTGCAAGTCATTCATTTGCTTATTTACAAACATCATCAAGTGACCCAAGTATGTCAGTCGGGAGTGATTGAACTTGAAATGAAAAAGGTGAAAAGTTCAAGGCAAATGGATAGCGAGTCAAGATATATATGGTGGGCCAAGAAGAAGTTCAGATAGTTGAGGAATGCAAGCTTGATTAAGTCTGAGTAATGGAGTAACCTGCGTCATGCCGTGACATTAAATTGTGTGCTTCTTGGGAGGAAACTCAAGATGTAATTGTAATAAGTAGTTAAAATACCTACAATTTTTTTATTTTGTAGGTTCAATGTGTGTGCGTTTTTGCAGGAAGACTTAAGGAAAGAACACCTTCACGAGTCAGTATTTGAGACTATACGGCCCGTGAAAGTGATGGCAACCTGTCATGAACTCACAAGCAAAGAAAATAATGTTCACAAAAGGGTTTACAACCCGTTTGGTCTTAGACAAACCGTTTAGCCTCTCGTTAACATGGAGTTAAGTTCACTTGTGTTAAGTAAGGATCACGGGCAGCTACACTGGCTGTCGTGATCTTACGAGCAACTTCAGGGTCCCGTCTGAGTTAGTTCGGACTTAATGAACCCGATCCCACCCAACTCGACCCAAAACCTTATTTTCTTTAATTATAAACACCCCAACGCCAAAGGACCAGATTTTCCCCTCTCCTTGAATTGCTAATGTCTCTTTGGCAACTAATTGATTTTTTTAATATCTATATTAAGGGATTAAAAAAATTGAATCCCTAATTCCATATTGCTAGAAAATTTTCCATTAAAGCATTCATTTTCTTCTTTGTGTACATTTTGTGTCTATTTGAAGTAAGGCCTTAATATTTACTTGATATAAACTTAATATTATTTGAAATTAAGATTATGAGTTACTGGTTATTGATAAATTCATGGTATGCTTGAGTTATTTTGAATGTGTGGGTTTGTATGTTGATGGAAAATTGCATGTTGGGTGTTGATTATATGTGTATAAATTGATGGGTTTGTCCAAATAGGATGAAATCATGTCACAGGAAGGTTAGGAGAGTCATTTTTTGAGTTTTTGATCGATTAATTTGAAAGATGTGGGTTGATAGGGAAGTCCAAGCCAAAACCCCATCTAAGTGTAAGTCAATGAAAGGCTTCACGGACATTGTAAGTGTGCATGGGTCACCACTGGAAAACTTCAGGAAGGCTAAGACGGGTTGTGGTACTTACCACGGACCGTATAGAGCCTTGTATAAAAAATAAATATAAAATACAAAAAAAAGATTTTCTTTTACTATTTCATTATTATCATTGCATGGCCCTTCCCAATGATGGATTTAGTGACGATATTTTTAAGGGAAAGCATCACTTTTGATAACTAAACAAAGGAAGTATGAGTACCCGTTAGTGTAGTCATTAAATTTACCTAGATTCTACTCTTTGCCTCTTACCTAAAATGGCTAAAACAGGGCTCAAGACGACATAGTTGCATATCTCACCGCCTACTTCTCCAGAACAAATTTCTAGTAAGGACGCACCATTTAGACTAGGGGTCTAGGTCAACACAGAAAATGAACAACACTCCCAGTTCAACTAGATCTCATACAGCCAGGGAATGCCCAGTCTGAAGAGGAGAAAAGTGGTTCTAAGAGTGAGAAAAGGTCTGATGGTGCATCTCTGGAGTTCACTAATGATCCACCAAAAGTTGAAGTTGACGAAGAAGAGAGAGATATTAATAAGGATAGTGACAGCAGTGACCTAGATGACTTGGTGGTGTAGTTTGTTAGAGAGAGTGAAGCTGGCCCAGTATTGCTACAACAACTCGTTGATGTCATCCAAAATACTTGTGTTATTCCAGGATCAAGGGAGATATTTGAGAAAGTAATAGTGTCCAAGTCCAGTGGCATTGGCTGGGGACCCATTGTCCCAAAAAGTATAGTTGTGGAGGTTGACTTGCCTGCTTTCCTAGCTATTCACAGCTTGTTCAAACAGCATAAGTTTGAATGGAAGACTAAAAAGCCAGGAAAGTTTGGGCGGCACTTGACCAAACAATTATATCCCTCATATGCTACCACACTAATGAATTTAGAGACCACAAAAACATCTAAAAGGGAAAAGAAAGTAGAAACATTGAAGATAGGACCACTAACATAGGTTGTTACTCGGATTCAGAACGTTGATATTTCAGAGACAACAATCAAAAGGTTTCTACATGGTCCGGAGTACACTACACCTAAAATTGTAGGTTTATATAAGGGTCACCACCATTTGGTGACCAGTGAAGTTGAGTTGGAGGATCCTATTTCTCGAGAGAGCATCATGAGATGGATTGCTGGGCTGATTGCGACTGACGATAAGGCAGTGTTAAGGCGTAACTACACTTCATCCAATTCTAAGTGTAGGTGGTCGCTAACATGTATAAGCCCAACTAAGAGTTGGGGTCTATCCCACAGGGAGTGATACGGTAGAGAATTCAATTAGGAAGTAAAAATGGGTCCTAATCGTTTGTAGAAGTAAAATTTTTGTAACATTAAAATGAATTACGAAGTTTCAACGATTACTATCAAATGGGGGGGGATTTAGTAACCACATCATCCGTGGACAACCTCTTTTCTTGTAGAAAGGTCCTCAAGCCAGCTGCCTTTGGTCAGTTCATAGATAAAGGAGGAGGTGCCGGAGCCGGAGCCAGAGGTGCCTTTAATGATGTCGGAGATGGATGTACTAGGGGTGTTGGGAGTGCTGGAAGTTATGCTGGATCATGAATTGCTTTGGACCGTAACTCTGAGCGCTTCCACTTTCAGCGACCTCGACTAAGCTCGACAATTGGTCTCTCATTCTAGATTTTTACCCCAAACCCTAATTTCCAATGCACAATCAACGATAACAGAATTAAAGCCTTTTCTACAAAATTAACGCCTAGCCCATATCATTACCAAACTCTAGGTACTCACACTTCCCCTAAATTATCTAAAATCAACAAATCAACGTCTTTTGCCCTTAAAAACGATGTCACCCATTCCATCATTGGGCAAATTAAGTTGTTTAGTGTAATTCGGGTTACTCAGGCTTCACCCACAAAAAAACCAATATGCACAAATGTCATTCAAACAATTTAGACCCAAAATTTAAATTTAAACAGGACAAAAATTTAACATACTCGAATTACCCATCAATATTTAACTAATCAATTAATCACACAAGGGGATACAATAGATCCAATAATTACATGAACATACTTAGGAAATGACAAGAAATTAAAGCAAATATAGGACACCGGCCTTAAAAGCAGATAAATAAACAACGCGAGCAGAAGTGAAAGCAAGTAAACCAATGAATTCTAACAAAGCAACGACACCTACGCAAAAACTTAACAAAAACTATGATCTAATATGAAAGTTAAAGAGTGCAAGAGTTGAAAAATGCAAAATAAAGAGGAATTTTAAATTTAAAATGGTTGGAAGCGTTCTGACTCTTTAGTTTGCACCTCGATCGGCGATGTTTTTATTTATGTCGTCGACCCCTTCGGCAATGCGCCATTTGCACTTTTCCCGCTGAAGTTTCTAGAACTCCAACCATTTGGTTGGTCAAAATGGCGATCCATATCGGGCTCGCCGACCCACTCGGCAATTTGCCGAATTATTCCTGAGCTCACCCAATTTCCTATTTGTCCATAAAGTTGAGTTTTTCAACCTACACATCCAACAACTGTTATTCAAATAAAAAAACTAAAACTTGGGTCGCCTCCCAAGAAGTGCCTTATTTAATGTCATGGCATGACGAAGACACACTTTCAAGCTTCATTCTTCGAGTTAACCATGAAAACACTTGGTAAACCTCTTTTTAGCTTTGGATTTAAATGAGCTGAGATTTGACCCATCTCTGTTTCCAGCTTCTTAATCGACCCCGACTGTGAAGTAACTATTTAGTTCTGGGAAGATACGTCATATTTCATTTTCTTTAGCACCTTGTTCGATTCTCACACTTTGTTGAGAATACGAGCAAGCATATCTTCGATGCAGAAACTTTCAGGATCAGCCCTTGGCTCTTCTGTTTTTGATGCTCATGGGGAGGCACATATCATTCTTTATCGCCATCCTCTAATTCATACCACGTACATGCCATTCCCTATCTCAGCCTCTCCAACCATCATCATGATCCCTGTTCCAATCTTGATTCCCACCTAACCTTGGATAGTTCGGGCTAGAACCCCCTGATTAGTTTGTCAAGAAATGCACTTCCTCATTGTACATGGCCTCAAAGTGTGATTCATAAGGATTTACTCCATAGTTAGTACCAACCGCATTCACATCCTTGCAACCATTTCCCATGACATTTTTCGTCAATAGGTCCATTTGAGTTATCATCTTGGCCATATTTTCATCTTGCTCTTGGTTTTTTCCATTTGTTCCTTTGTCAACCCAAAGTTCAAAGGAGACACGTGATTTTCCCTGGGTGATGTTCTTGAAATAAAATGGCCCAGACACATCCACAAAGTTTCGGATGTAGTCATGAGGGTCCTCATGAGAAATTCCTCCAAAGAGACCCTTTATTTGCAACAACTGCAATATGGTGTTTGTCACGTGAAACACTGCATTACCCTCATCTCTTCACCTGTTTCAGAGCAGCCAACAAAGAACACAAATAAGATAATTCAACAACCACAAAATAAGTTCACGACTAAACTTCATTAAGAGAATTCTAAACACCACTCCCCGAAAGTGGCGCCATTTTTGATAATGCTCAACTACACTTCATCCTATTCTAAGTGTATGCGGTCGCTAACAAGTATTAACCCAACTAAGAGTTGGGGTCAATCTCACAGGGAGTGATACAATAAAGAATTCAATTAAGAAGTAAAACTGTGTTCTAATCGTGTGTAGAGGGAGAAGTTTCGCAATATTAAAGTAAATTTTAATGTTTTAAAAATTAATATCCAATTTATGAATACTAAAACAAGTAGAGAAGGGTTCTTGGGAGTGTGATAATTTGAATGCTAAATTTGTGTAATTGGTCATTACTAGTGACTCAAAGATGTTACTTCTCGATGGGTAGGCTAGGTTTTAAGTGCAATAGCAATTTTCGAATCAACTATTGCGATTCAAGTGAGTTCTTTCAAACCTCAACAAGGAAAAACACAATCGAACCACTCATTTACTTAATCAACCCACTTTTCAAGCTAGATTTGCAAGATTGCAATCAAACCCACTTTCTCAAGCTAGATTCGTAACAATGCAATCAAAACAATCATCAACTAATAATTCGACTCTAACACCTCTTTCTCAAGCAAGTATCAAGCACTAAGCTAGAATTGCATTTATAACTACAATTCCTCAATTAAAACATGAACAACCAATTGAACCCACTTTGAAACAACAATAAAATCAGTAACTAACAATATCCATTAGCTAATTAGAGCATTCAAGTACATAATCACACCCCCAATAATGGGGGTTTTAACCAAACATAGTAAAGAACAGGAAATCGATGCCAATGAAGTTTTCAATCACGTTAGACAATGATCCGCAAGTCTTCAAATGCTAGAAATCATGCTTAAAGTCTCACAAACTCTGAATCTCTACTCAAAAATATAAAAACAATATTCTAGAATGTAAAAGATCAAAAACCAAGAAAGGAACAGTGTGGGAACTCCTTCTTTTCTTTTGAAAATTGTATTTATACGTTCCCAAAGTTTCAGCACGGAGTCCACTCGGCGAAGTAAGTCAGGCTCGCCAAATAGGTCGGTGATATGTGGAGTGCTCCTCTTCTCATTTTCTTGGTTTGGATTCTCACCACCCATTTTGTGTAAATTTTAGCGATCGAGATCGGCATCGTCGAACTACTATAATTATTTCCAAGGTTTTCGTGTCCATGGGTTGGCATACTGGATCTTTGGGCGAGCTGAAGGTCCACTCGATGAGTCACCAATTGGCTTTGGTGAATACCACCTTTCCTTTTCTTCAACTTTTCAGCTTTTAAACTCCTATTTGCCTCGCACTGTCCTTGTCTTGCTCTTTTGCCTTTATTGCTACATATTAACATTTTAACCTCAGTTACAAACATAAAATAGGCATTGAGGACACTAATTCCGTGAATATTAACCCTAAATGAGTCGAAATTCCCGACTCATCAATTTGTCATACTTCATGTAGGGCTCTTTTCAAAGACTATTTTAATCACTTAGGGTTTATTTTTGAATGATCATCTAAACATTGAGTCATTCTGAGTCTGAAAAAATGATAGTTTCCTTTTTTATCACATTTCTTAGTCGAATACTTTGGGATCAAACTTTGTGATCTTGATTTATTCCTATAATCAAGAAGCTTTTGGTTTTCTATATTGTAGGTCTATTTTGTTATTCTTTCAATAACCTTTACTATTTGTTTTATTGGAATTATGAGCAGCTAAACACCACAACTAGGGTTGTGGGAACCATGACTAAAACATAACGATGTACATAGACGTGAGTAACGTTGGATTGTTAATTGCATATGTTGTTTCTACATTTATAATGAATGTCTTCGAATGAGTTCACACATTAGAACATGCCTGTATTTATCATCTGTTCGAGAAAAGGATGATGATTCGTAAAATCTAGAAACAAATTCCATTAACTTATTTTAAAGATTAAAGCTCGAGAGAGGATAATATTCTTAAAATGTATGCAAGGGTAAGCTTCAAAACACTCTACGACTGAGAGAAGAAGAGTGAAACACATCTAAAAGGGCAGAAAAGCATTCAGATGTATCTAACTTTCTTGGAGCATATTAGATTAATAATAAATCATTATTTGTATAGAATTCGAGTTGGAGTAAAAGGTCATGGGGAACATAATCTTGTATCGTTAAATCAAATATTAAGTCTTGGAACTATTTTTATCATTATTAACTTTCAATTTTAACCAAAAATTGGTTACTTTAATTCAAAACAACCCAATCTTTACTTTTCACAATTTACTTCTTTTGGAAATATTGACTGCAACTGAATATAAGAGTCAGTAAATTTATTTCTGCTGTAAATTCCCTGTGGGATCGACCTCAACTCCAGTTGAGTTCTATAATTGACTTCAATGGTTTATACTTCTTAATTAAGGTGTTAGTTTGGACATATCATCTCTCACTTAGACCAAGTTGATGAAGTTGTGATAAGTATCAGGGAAGTGCCTTATATTGGAGAATCATTGGATGTGGTATTGCTTAATTTTTATGAGGAAAAATGGCATTTTTAGTCCTTGTGTTAAAGCTATATTCTTATTTTAGTCCTTGTGTTATCTAACTTAGCACTATTAACCTTCAATTATATCAAGTGAATGATTTAATCCTTCAACTAACAGATTCAAAAAAACATAACAGAGAGTTTACTGCTAACAGATCTTTGTTAACTTTTTTGGGTCTGTTAGTTGAAGGATTAAAATCACTCACTTTATATAATTGAAGGTTGATAGTGCTAAGTTAGATAACACAAGGATTAAATAAGAATATCGCCTTAACACATGACTAAAAGTGTCATTTTCCCCTTTTATGAAGAAGAGATAAGAACTATGATGAGCTGGTTTCTGCCATTTTTGGTGTGGTATCTTTCACATCTAATCTAAAAAAACTAGAAATTGATTTGTCTAATCGAGAAGCGCAACTAGCCCAGCCATCCATAATAGAACCCCTTAAATTTGAGTTGAAATTTCTTCCTCCACATCTTTGATATATCTTCTTGGGGGTTTAAAAAACACAACCGTTAATAATTGCAAATGACTTAGAAGAATGGAAAGTGTATGCATTGACTAGAGTTTTGAAGAAAGAGATTAGAGCTTTGGGTTTGTCTATTGCAGATATAGTGGGAATGTATCTAGGTGTTTGCACTCAAAAAAATCATTTGACCGAGGGCTTTCAGCCAAGCATAGAGAACCAATAAAGGTTAAATACTCCAATGTTAGAAGTGGTGAAAAAAGAAATCAGAAAGTGGTTGGATGGGGTATGATATTTCATATTGTAGACATCCAACGGCTAAGTATGGTTCAATGTGTCCCCCAAAAGGGAGACACGATGGTAGTCCCAAATGAAAAGAATGAGCTTGTGGCTACTAGTCCAGTGACTGGGTGGATACTGTGCATGGATTGTCGTAAGATAAATTCTTGGACCGAGAAATTTTATTTTTATATGCCCTTCATTGACCAATGCTTGATCGTTTTACGGGAAAAGGGAGGTATTGCTTCTTAAAAGGTTATTTGGGCTAAAATAAAATATCTATAGCACTAGAGATCAAGAAAATATCACATTTACTTATCCCTATGGGACATTTGCTTTCAAAATCACCCTTTGGGTTAAGAAATGCAACAACCACTTTCAAAAGGTGCATATTGTCAATATATGTTGATATGGTCGAGGAATCAATGGAAATTTTTATTGATTATTTCTCCATTTTGAAAGATTCATTTGAAGAATTATTGAACCATTTGGGGATATTATTGCAGTGATGTGTTGAAACAAATTTTGTCCTAAATTGGGAAAACTGTCACTTCATGGTAAAGGAAGGGATAGTCCTTAAGCATGAGATTTCAAGAAAAGGGGTTGAGGTTCACCAAGCCATGATCGATTTTATTGCAAAGTTTCCATCTCAAATTTCGGTAAAAGGTGTAGGAACTACTAGGCCATGTCGGATTCTACAAATGATTCATAAATGATTTCTCCAAGGTGCTTTTTTCTTTGTATCGTTTGGTTGAAAAATAAAAAGTGTTTACTTTTTATGATAACTGTAGGAAAGCATCTGTGAGCTTGGAAGACAACTTGTCTCATCCTCGATTATTATGGCGCCAGATTGAAGCCTTTCTTTAGAGATGATGTGTGATGCAAGTGGGATAGCGCTTGACGCTGTTCTTGGGCAGCGTAAAAATAAGTTTTTCCATCGCATTTACTATGCTAGCAAGATGTTAAATTATGCTCAGAAATATCATACGAACAAGAATTGCTAGCTGTTGTGTATTGTTCTGAAAAGATTAGATCATATTTGTTAGGTACCAAAGTTGTAGTGCATACTAATCACGCAGCCATCAGGTTTTTAATAGCAAAGAAGAAAGTCAAGACTAGAGTGATTCGATGGGTTATTCTTTTTGAAGAGTTCGACTTTAAAGTAAAACATATGAAAGGTTGCAAAAATCAAGTGGATGAAAATCTATCATGGCTTAAGCCAAATGTTGCCTTAGCTATGGAAATGAACATAGACGATACATTTTCCTATGAGTTTGTAGTGATGATCTCTCAAGTTTCAAACCAAAGGTATAATTATTATGCAAATTTCATAATTTGTGGATTGATGTCTGAGCGATTGAATGGCAATCAAAAGAAGTAGTTCCTTTTTGATATTAAGAAATATATTTGGGATAAGTCCTATCTCTTTAGGGAGTGTGTTGATCACATTATTAGACATTGTGTTCTAGAACTTGAGGTATGAAATCCTTGAAGCTTGTCATACATCACCCCTGGGTGGGCACTATGGAGGAATCCGAACAACATCCAAAGTGTTATTAGCATACATTGTATCGAGATGCAAATGCTTATCAAAAGCATGTGTGCAATTCAAAATCCAAGGAATTATCTGAAGAAGGTGTGAGCTGCCTCAATAAAAAATTCTTAAAGTTGAACTCTTTGATGTGTAGGGGATTCACTTCATGTCACCATTCGTTAGCTCTTTCGGTAACAAATACATCTTAGTGGCCGTTGATTATGTTTCAAAATGGGTAGAAGCAGTACTTTACCTAACAACGAAGGAAGAAGTGAAACTAAGCTTCTAAAGATGTATATTTTAACAAGGTTTGGCACACCGGGGGCTATTATAATTTATGGTGGTTCCCATTTATGTAATCGCCAATTTGAAACTTTTTTCCAAGTATGGTATAAAACACAGGGTTGTTACACCATACAACCCGCAAACGAGTAGACAAGTTGAGGTGTCCAACATTGAACTAAAGAATATCTTTGCAAAAAATAGAAAATGTCAACCATATCGATCGGCATAGCAAGCTTGAAGATGCATTTTGGGCATTTTGGGCCGATTAGATAACCTTCAAGCCTCTTATTTGCATGTCCCCATACCAAGTAGTGTTTGGAAAGCCTGCCACTTTCCCATTGAATTGGAGCACAAAGCGTTATCGGCATCGAAGAAGGTGAATTTAAATTGGGATATGTCTCTAAAGAAAAGTGTTGACCAACTCCTTAAATTGGATAATTTTTTCTTAAGGGCATATGAATGTTGCGCACACTACAAAGAGAAGGTCAAACGATTTCATAACGCTAAAATATTACACTGGGAGTTTTGGGTAGGTGAGAAAGTTCTACTCTTCAATCCAAGGTTGAAACTTTTTGCAGAGAAAGTAAAAATCAAAGTGGACTGGTCCGTACAAGGTTGCTAGAGTGTTTGGTAAGGGGGCAATTAAAATTGAAGATGTTAAGGGTATCATGTTCAAGGTTAATGGCCAAAGGTTGAAAGTATTATTTAGGGAAGGGCGTGATGTGAGAGTTATTGAAGTGGTATACTTGGATTATTCTTGATATCATGTCCACGTGATGCCACGATGTTAAATGAATCACTTCTTGTGAGGCAACCCATGTTTTAGTAGTTTTAAATAATTTTTGTTACTTGTCCCTGTGAAAAGAGAATATTCGGCGGACAACTTACCATGTCAGCGAGTCGCCCAAATCATTAACTGGACTCCCTTTGGGGTCTCACTTGAGGTGGCTCAAACTGTCGAAAGTCCTATAAACTTTGGTGGAGTTAATTTTTTTGATAGGCAATTCGATGAATATGTTCGGCGAATTGACTTAGTTTGCTTCTTTGATGAAAATTCTTGAGGAATCAGTCAACTTCAATGATCAACAGAATGCTTCGGTGATTCACCAAACTATCTCGACGACCATTTTCAAGTTTGAAAAAATTAGGTAAGAAGTTTTTTGATTAGCACATGCACAGTTGCTGAGCTAAACCCTTTCAATGATTTGCCGACTATGTAGGTGAACACAATGTCACCTCGCCTAAATGGAATCTCAACCAGACTACTTCTAACAGGGAGCCACTCAGCCTATTTCTCTTTCTTTTCAGTTTTTGCATCGAGGACACTGTATTTCTCTTTTTGGTGGGGTGAGGGACACTAATTGTGCCTAGCCCTATCTTTTTGTTTGCGTTTAATTTCATTTTTTCCTTTCTACCATTTGCCCCATGATTTTTGGAGTATTTAAATTATTGATGTTGGTTGTGTATTCATTGATTAGGTTCGAGGATCAATTTTTTCAAATATCGATATATTGGATAGTGCTCTTGATGAGAAATGTGTTTTATGTTAACTGATGAGTTGTAGATTTGCACTCATTTAAGGTCCATTTAGCGTGATAATTAGTGTTCTCAATGCCTAACTTTGTCCTTTTCTAATGAAATATTGATGATTTACAGCTATAACGGAAATTGGACAAGGCATGGACTAAAGCTTTGAAAGAATGGTTAAAACTGCAAAAGGAAGTGCAAAATGAACATTATTGATCACCTAGCATGTAGGGCAGACTGCCGACTGAGCATGACCTCACAAAATCTTACATTAGTGTTACAAGAAGAATTCAATGTTTCTTTACTTTTAAATTATCTTTTAGCATCTTGTGTTGACTAACTACGTATTTATGTGATCCTTACAACGAACATCCCACACAAGTTTCTTAATTATTTAGAGTTGTGTAAAATGATTGTATTTGAATTGAGATGTGTGGTGAGATCCTACTTGAAATCATGCTTGTTGATTCCTAGAATTCACATTTTTAGTCTAGTTGTTTAGCCTTGGTGAATGCAAGAGATGATCTTGGGTAATATTTTTAAAAGGGAGCCCAAATCATCATACCTTTTGTGACAACCTTGTGAGGGTGTGGAATCATATGGGTACCATTTGAGCATGTACTGTTTGTTGTCTATCTCATTGAAGCCTCCTGAACCAAATATGACCCTAACATCTAACCCATAAATATTTTTTCTAACCTGTTGTTTTTTTTAATAGCCAAGTTAGGCCAGAAGCTTATTTTGAGATGTGGAATGGAAGGATGAAAGAAAGTTAAGTGAAAGATAAGAAAGAAAGGTTAGACTAAACATTGGAGTTTAGAGCTTAAAAAGGGAACCCATCCTTAAAAAAAGATTAAAAAAATTTACGAGGAATGAAAAAGAAAGTCATGATGAAATAAAAGGGGTTACCAATAAATTGAATGAAAAATTGAGGATTGAGTCTCCAGATGAAAAGAATGAGAAATTGAAAAGAGGTAAGGATGAATGCAATAATACATTGAAAAGGTAAAGTCAATGAGATAAATTGATCATACCTTTACCCTCAGCCCCATTACAAGCTTGAAAAGACCCTTGAGATATTGCTTAAACCAGGTTGAGTGATAATTGGAAAATATGGAAAAAAAAAACTATGGGATGAACCTTGCATGTATTTCTCTTTCGGAGGGAGATTTTTATTAATTCCTAACTTGTTTGTTAATGTTCTTTGTGATAGCATTGTATCAATCTTGTTGTGAGGGCACTTGAAAGCTTTTGTTGAAGCATGATTTTTCATTATAAAGTAGCATTAGTAAGCTTGAGCTTGGATTGATACCGGCTAATAATCATTCAAATATTCTTCGCCATGATTGAGATATTGCATATTCATGTTAGTAGTCTTTTAATGACACTTGAATGGTAACTCACATTAAGGACTGTTGAAGACATCCTTGTTGAACTGATTGTGTTATTTATTTACTTGAAGACAAGCAAAAGTTTAAGTTGGGTGTATTGATGAGTCAGAGATTTTGACTCATTTGGGGCCTTTTAGTTAAACAAATAGTGTCCTAAATGCTTATCTATGTCTTTATCTGATGAAATTTTTATCTTTTGTAGCTATGCTGGCCAAAATACAAGGCAGGGATAAAGTCACACAAAAGAGGACAAAACGCCGAAATAGAGATAAAAACCCCAAGGTGAAGATCGCCAAAGATAGTGGGTGAATGACCAATTGATCCAGGACTCTGCCGAAATTTACTATGTTTGATGATAAAACATCAAAGCGAGTAAGCGAAAAAGGTAGACATCGTTGATCCTCGAAATGTGAAAATGCGAGTTTAATTCCATCACCAAAAGTGATAGACTATTGAGTTAAAACGAGGGCTAAACTAGGCGAAAAAGGTGGTAGTCGGTGATTCATCGAATTTGAAAGGTTGAGTCCATTGAGTCCGCCAACTAAGGTTCAGACACCTTAAGCTTGAATCCAAGAAACGGTGAGTTGATGAATCAAACAATTATTTGATGATCATGCTAGGCAAGCCCAACTTATGTCCCCAATCAAGTAGCGCGAGAGATTAGAAATATCCCTAAGGAGAGAGAAAATATATATTTTATGCATTCTAACTTTTTCATATTGAGAATTAGACCTTTGTTACTCTTCTCTTAGTTTTGGGTTTTGAACAATCTTTTAATTTAAAATTGAGGGTTGAATTTAAAGTTAATCTTGAAGATTATTGCTGATAATCAACACTTTAATGACTGAATATATTATTTGTATAATTTATTTCACCTTTATGATGCTTGGCTAAAACCCCAATTCTAGTGGTGTGAATATTGTCACGACCCAGGGGTACACCCTAGATGTAACATGGCGTACTTGACCCCAAAGAGGTCTCATACAATCCCTTAGCATATCATAACATAAGATAATAGAAAAGTATGAAAATTTTAAAAACTTTATCCATACAATCAAAGTTTTTTATAAAAGCAAGCGGAAGTCTTTACTACACTTTGTCTCAAACCATCTAATACAACTTTTGAATAAACTCTTCGGACATATCCCATACAATAGTCTCAAAACATGGAAATAAAAGACATAAAGGAAATGGTGGCTTTGTCCTCGAAGCTATGAGGACTCACCAAATCTTCAACTCCTTTGCTCCTTAGAAACCTAGCCTCAAGATTGAAACTCAAATCTCGAACCCTACATTTGATTAGAATGTAGGAAAAGTATGTGTTAGTACAAAAGTACTAAATATGACAGCTAGCACGCATCATAAGAGCATAACATAAGGGTTAGTCAATATAAGACATAATGCAATACTTCATGAAACATCAACTATAAGCATAAGATACAATATCATAATGATAAGTAAAGTCTCCAACATAAGCATCATACAAACATTATTTCACCCTTAGTTCATTCGTGTCATAAGAGAACTATTTCAAGTAACCTCAAAGCATACTTGTGAAAGGCATGGACAAGAGCCCATAATCCCATCCAAGCTAAGTATCCCTTTTTGGTCATCATTAACATAGTCTCTATACCTAGTCAAATCTTAGGCTTCCATAAGTAGCTTCAAGTCATACTTGTGCAATGTATGAGTAAGTCCCCATAATCCTACTCACACTAAGTACCACCTTAGGTCATCATACTAATCACCTTAGGGCATATATATTACCAACTCTTAGAATTAATGCCTTGGAGTCATAGAAATTCATTCTCTTATGCGAGCAAAAAGGAAGCGAGACTAGCCTAATGTGCCTAGTTGAGAAATGATAAACAACTCCCATAGAACTACATTGCGTCTGAAAAAGAAGTAAGCCGACAAGTGGGAGGATTGGTCTCACCTTGAAAAGAAAGAAGATGAGAATTTGAAATTGTAGTAAAAGTAGTCGTTTTATGTTGTATTAATCTCGCTATGAATTTTTCGCAAATTTATCTTATATGTTTGCCAAGCGAAATGAAACTACTCTGAGTTGCCTAAAAACATTTATTTTTTCTTCTTTTTCCACCTTGAGCATTTTAATAGTTAAAACCAACAAAAAAGCTAATATATCATCTGAAAAATAGGACCAAAACATGCAAAAAAAATAAACACAAGAAAACACCAAGGCAACTAAAAAATGGAAAAAACGATTTAAAAATTGATAAATCAGTACAAAAGCAGCCAAAAAATCAGCAAAACAATTACAAACTAGCAAAAAACAATAACGCAATAGAAAAACAACAAAATATTTTGATAAACTAGTATATAAACCTCAAGAAAATCAGCAAAACAGCACCAAACTAGAATAAAACAGCAAAAACAAATTGCAGTACAATAGAAAAATTGGTAAACCACTAGTAAATAACACACTTTTTGGCAAAACCTAAGAAAAACAGCATGAAGAGACCGGTAAAACAATAGAAATATCAATAAAAATATCGTACAATATATGGGGATTTGGGGGAAGTCATGTGCTTGGCACATGTGTTTGTTTCTGTTAGTTTTTTAACACTAGTTAACTTAAAGGATGTTTATGTAAGGGTTGGGATAGTTGAAGGATGTTTTTTTTCACAATTATACTACAAGGATGTACACTAAGTTTAGGTTATACTTGAGGGATGATTTGCCTTAAACTCGTTTAGCTTTAAAGAAAACAAACTTTATAAAAATACATGTTTCTTTTAATTTTAATTTAATAATAAGCTTGTATTTATTAATTATAATTTATTTTTAGCTACTTAAGTGTTTCTTTGTTCAAAAATAGTTAAATAATATTTTTATCATTATATTATATTAGGAGTAATATATTATATTATTAAAAATAATAATAACCTCAACCAACTTACCAACCTAACTGCTCCAGTTCCTTTTCCATCCCACTACACCAAAATAATATATGATGTATATATGATGTATCTTCACAAGAGGTAACACTTACACTTTTTTGTATAATTTATTGTCATTATTAAAAAAAACATTGATTGCAATATATTGAAGTTATCAAATTTTGTATGTGTTTAACCCGTTAATATTCATTGATATTATAATATGAAGTATGTTCAAATCTTTATATAAATTTTATGTTTAGATCTTTTATATAGTCATATTTAGTGTGAAATTTTTATAACAGACCGTAGTTTATTTCATGTTTAAACAACCCATGATTTATTTCATGTTTAAGTACAATTATTATCCAAGTCTATTCTTGTTTTCATATTTTGGTTATTTTATGATCATACATATATTTATGGGTTAACAAACTAAAATGATCAGAATAATTAATGAGAAATATTTATTATGTAAAATAATGATTTTAATTAGTTGGTTTTCCTTTTTATTTTAATGACTAAAATAAAAAAAGTAAAGATTTTCGGTACTCATATTTCCTAACATGTTTATACTAATTTAGCATGTGTGAAATTGATATATGAAAGTGTATATTTTAAATTTATTTATTTTTCACTATGTGTTCTTATTAATATTGTGTTTATTATTTATATATTTTTTGAAAAAGATAGGACAAAAAAAAAATTGTAACTCTCTTTGCATTTTTTTTTAATGATGATCTTAATAAGAGTTTTCAATTGATTGCTTCATGTTGACCTATTTTAAAAATATATATTTTTATTAATTAATTTTATCAAATTGAATAATTGGGAACATGATTAGATCGATAATAATCTATCTATATATAATAGGAGAGGAAAAACTGACATATGTCAGCAGCATTAAAATTAGAAATATTTTTATATTAAAAATACAAAAGTAAAAAGAGAAAAAGATCAAAATTAAAAGAAGAAAAAATGATGAAAAA